>JBBPBX010045464.1:0-27015 GCA_038048925.1 Garcialebias charrua
TACACTTTACTGAATAATTCATGAGTTATGTGCATTTCACAATAGTGTTCAACATGTCCACTATTAATGCTTTACACACCTAACATCAAAGGTACCAACTATTTGTAAAGAAAGTTTCAAGAAATGAAACCATTTGCAGTTGACTCAATTTTGCTTTGAGCAGTCCAACAGAGTTGTGTCTTCCTTCAACTTATTTTTCTCGATTTAACGTTAACAAGACGTAATGTCTTATGGTTGTTGTTACTTTAAACTAAAATCAGAGCAAGTTGCCGTGACCCGGATTCGAACCGGGGTTGCTGCGGCCACAACGCAGAGTACTCACCACTATACGATCACGGCTGTTTACACTTTACTGAATAATTCATGAGTTATGTGCATTTCACAATAGTGTTAGACATGTCCACTATTAATGTTTTACACACCTGGTGACATGAAAGGTACCAACTATTTGTAAAGAAAGTTTCAAGAAATGAAATAATTTGCGCTTGACTCCATTTTGCTTTGAGCAGTCCAACAGAGTTGTGTCTTCCTTCAACTTATTTTTCTCGATTTAACGTTAACAAGACGTAATGTCTTATGGTTGTTGTTAGTTTAAACGCAAATTAGAGCAAGTTGCCGTGACCCGGATTCGAACCGGGGTTGCTGCGGCCACAACGCAGAGTACTAACCACTATACGATCACGGCTGTTTACACTTTACTGAATAATTCACGAGTTATGTGCATTTCACAATAGTGTTCAACATGTCCACTATTAATGTTTTACACACCTGGTGACATCAAAGGTACCAACTATTTGTAAAGAAAGTTTCAAGAAATGAAACCATTTGCAGTTGACTCAATTTTGCTTTGAGCAGTCCAACAGAGTTGTGTCTTCCTTCAACTTATTTTTCTCGATTTAACGTTAACAAGATGTAACGTCTTATGGTTGTTGTTACTTTAAACTAAAATCAGAGCAAGTTGCCATGACCTGGATTCAAACCAGGGTTGCTGCAGCCACAACGCAGAGTACTAACCACTACACCATCAGGTTTGTTTACATGTTACTGAGGAATTCACGAGTTATGTGCATTTCACAAAAGTGTTCAATTATCCAATATTAATGGTTTACACACCTGGTGACATCAAAGGTAACAACTATTTGTAACTAAAATCAAAGCAAGTTGCCGTGACCCGGATTCGAACCGGGGTTGCTGCGGCCACAACGCAGAGTACTAACCACTACACCATCAGGTTTGTTTACATGTTACTGATGAATTCACGAGTTATGTGCATTTCACAAAAGTGTTCAACTATCCAATATTAATGTTTTACACACCTGGTGACATCAAAGGTAACAACTATTTGTAACTAAAATCAAAGCAAGTTGCCGTGACCCGGATTCGAACCGGGGTTGCTGCGGCCACAACGCAGAGTACTCACCACTATACGATCACGGCTGTTTACACTTTACTGAATAATTCATGAGTTATGTGCATTTCACAATAGTGTTCAACATGTCCACTATTAATGTTTTACACACCTAACATCAAATTTACCAACTATTTGTAAAGAAAGTTTCAAGAAATGAAACCATTTGGACTTGACTCAATTTTGCTTTGAGCAGTCCAACAGAGTTGTGTCTTCCTTCAACTTATTTTTCTCGATTTAACGTTAACAAGATGTAACGTCTTATGGTTGTTAGTTTAAACTAAAATTAGAGCAAGTTGCCGTGACCCGGATTCGAACCGAGTACTCACCACTATACGATCACGGCTGTTTACACTTTACTGAATAATTCATGAGTTATGTGCATTTCACAATAGTGTTCAACATGTCCACTATTAATGTTTTACACACCTGGTGACATGAAAGGTACCAACTATTTGTAAAGAAAGTTTCAAGAAATGAAATAATTTGCGCTTGACTCCATTTTGCTTTGAGCAGTCCAACAGAGTTGTGTCTTCCTTCAACTTATTTTTCTCGATTTAACGTTAACAAGACGTAATGTCTTATGGTTGTTAGTTTAAACTAAAATTAAAGCAAGTTGCCGTGACCCGGATTCGAACCGGGGTTGCTGCGGCCACAACGCAGAGTACTAACCACTATACGATCACGGCTGTTTACACTTTACTGAATAATTCATGAGTTATGTGCATTTCAAAATAGTGTTCAACATGTCCACTATTAATGCTTTACACACCTAACATCAAAGGTACCAACTATTTGTAAAGAAAGTTTCAAGAAATGAAACCATTTGCAGTTGACTCAATTTTGCTTTGAGCAGTCCAACAGAGTTGTGTCTTCCTTCAACTTATTTTTCTCGATTTAACGTTAACAAAACGTAATGTCTTATGGTTGTTGTTACTTTAAACTAAAGCCAGAGCAAGTTGCCGTGACCTGGATTCGAACCGGGGTTGCTGCAGCCACAACACAGAGTACTAACCACTACACCATCAGGTTTGTTTACATGTTACTGAGGAATTCACGAGTTATGTGCATTTCAGAAAAGTGTTCAATTATCCAATATTAATGTTTTACACACCTGGTGACATCAAAGGTAACAACTATTTGTAACTAAAATCAGAGCAAGTTGCCGTGACCCGGATTCGAACCGGGGTTGCTGTGGCCACAACGCAGAGTACTCACCACTATACGATCACGGCTGTTTGCACTTTACTGAATAATTCATGAGTTATGTGCATTTCACAATAGTGTTCAACATTTACACTATTAATGTTTTACACACCTGGTGACATGAAAGGTACCAACTATTTGTAAAGAAAGTTTCAAGAAATGAAATAATTTGCGATTGACTCAATTTTGATTTGAGCAGTCCAACAGAGTTGTGTCTTCCTTCAACTTATTTTTCTCGATTTAACGTTAACAAGACGTAATGTCTTATGGTTGTTGTTAGTTTAAACTAAAATTAGAGCAAGTTGCCGTGACCCGGATTCGAACCGGGGTTGCTGCGGCCACAACGCAGAGTACTAACCACTATACGATCACGGCTGTTTACACTTTACTGAATAATTCATGAGTTATGTGCATTTCACAATAGTGTTCAACATGTCCACTATTAATGCTTTACACACCTAACATCAAAGGTACCAACTATTTGTAAAGAAAGTTTCAAGAAATGAAACCATTTGCAGTTGACTCAATTTTGCTTTGAGCAGTCCAACAGAGTTGTGTCTTCCTTCAACTTATTTTTCTCGATTTAACGTTAACAAGACGTAATGTCTTATGGTTGTTGTTAGTTTAAACTAAAATTAGAGCAAGTTGCCGTGACCCGGATTCGAACCGGGGTTGCTGCGGCCACAACGCAGAGTACTCACCACTATACGATCACGGCTGTTTACACTTTACTGAATAATTCATGAGTTATGTGCATTTCACAATAGTGTTCAACATGTCCACTATTAATGTTTTACACACCTGGTGACATGAAAGGTACCAACTATTTGTAAAGAAAGTTTCAAGAAATGAAATAATTTGCGCTTGACTCCATTTTGCTTTGAGCAGTCCAACAGAGTTGTGTCTTCCTTCAACTTATTTTTCTCGATTTAACGTTAACAAGATGTAACGTCTTATGGTTGTTGTTACTTTAAACTAAAATCAGAGCAAGTTGCCATGACCTGGATTCAAACCGGGGTTGCTGCAGCCACAACGCAGAGTACTCACCACTACACCATCAGGTTTGTTTACATGTTACTGAGGAATTCACGAGTTATGTGCATTTCACAAAAGTGTTCAATTATCCAATATTAATGTTTTACACACCTGGTGACATCAAAGGTAACAACTATTTGTAACTAAAATCAAAGCAAGTTGCCGTGACCCGGATTCGAACCGGGGTTGCTGCGGCCACAACGCAGAGTACTCACCACTAAACGATCACGGCTGTTTGCACTTTACTGAATAATTCATGAGTTATGTGCATTTCACAATAGTGTTCAACATTTACACTATTAATGTTTTACACACCTGGTGACATGAAAGGTACCAACTATTTGTAAAGAAAGTTTCAAGAAATGAAACCATTTGGACTTGACTCAATTTTGCTTTGAGCAGTCCAACAGAGTTGTGTCTTCCTTCAACTTTTTTTTCTTGATTTAACGTTAACAAGACGTAACGTCTTATGGTTGTTAGTTTAAACTAAAATTAGAGCAAGTTGCCGTGACCCGGATTCGAACCGGGGTTGCTGCGGCCACAACGCAGAGTACTAACCACTATACGATCACGGCTGTTTACACTTTACTGAATAATTCATGAGTTATGTGCATTTCACAATAGTGTTCAACATGTCCACTATTAATGTTTTACACACCTGGTAACATCAAAGGTACCAACTATTTGTAAAGAAAGTTTCAAGAAATGAAATAATTTGCAGTTGACTCAATTTTGCTTTGAGCAGTCCAACAGAGTTGTGTCTTCCTTCAACTTATTTTTCTCGATTTAACGTTAACAAGACGTAATGTCTTATGGTTGTTGTTAGTTTAAACTAAAATTAGAGCAAGTTGCCGTGACCCGGATTCGAACCGGGGTTGCTGCGGCCACAACGCAGAGTACTCACCACTATACGATCACGGCTGTTTACACTTTACTGAATAATTCATGAGTTATGTGCATTTCACAATAGTGTTCAACATGTCCACTATTAATGTTTTACACACCTGGTGACATGAAAGGTACCAACTATTTGTAAAGAAAGTTTCAAGAAATGAAATAATTTGCGATTGACTCAATTTTGATTTGAGCAGTCCAACAGAGTTGTGTCTTCCTTCAACTTATTTTTCTCGATTTAACGTTAAGACGTAATGTCTTATGGTTGTTGTTAATTTAAACTAAAATCAGAGCAAGTTGCCGTGACCGAGATTCGAATCGGGGTTGCTGCAGCCACAACACAGAGTACTAACCACTACACCATCAGGTTTGTTTACATGTCACTGAGGAATTCACGAGTTATGTGCATTTCACAAAAGTGTTCAATTATCCAATATTAATGTTTTACACACCTGGTGACATCAAAGGTAACAACTATTTGTAACTAAAATCAGAGCAAGTTGCCGTGACCCGGATTCGAACCGGGGTTGCTGTGGCCACAACGCAGAGTACTAACCACTATACGATCACGGCTGTTTGCACTTTACTGAATAATTCATGAGTTATGTGCATTTCACAATAGTGTTCAACATTTACACTATTAATGTTTTACACACCTGGTGACATGAAAGGTACCAACTATTTGTAAAGAAAGTTTCAAGAAATGAAATAATTTGCGATTGACTCAATTTTGATTTGAGCAGTCCAACAGAGTTGTGTCTTCCTTCAACTTATTTTTCTCGATTTAACGTTAACAAGACGTAATGTCTTATGGTTGTTGTTAGTTTAAACTAAAATTAGAGCAAGTTGCCGTGACCCGGATTCGAACCGGGGTTGCTGCGGCCACAACGCAGAGTACTAACCACTATACGATCACGGCTGTTTACACTTTACTGAATAATTCATGAGTTATGTGCATTTCACAATAGTGTTCAACATGTCCACTATTAATGCTTTACACACCTAACATCAAAGGTACCAACTATTTGTAAAGAAAGTTTCAAGAAATGAAACCATTTGCAGTTGACTCAATTTTGCTTTGAGCAGTCCAACAGAGTTGTGTCTTCCTTCAACTTATTTTTCTCGATTTAACGTTAACAAGACGTAATGTCTTATGGTTGTTGTTACTTTAAACTAAAATCAGAGCAAGTTGCCGTGACCCGGATTCGAACCGGGGTTGCTGCGGCCACAACGCAGAGTACTCACCACTATACGATCACGGCTGTTTACACTTTACTGAATAATTCATGAGTTATGTGCATTTCACAATAGTGTTAGACATGTCCACTATTAATGTTTTACACACCTGGTGACATGAAAGGTACCAACTATTTGTAAAGAAAGTTTCAAGAAATGAAATAATTTGCGCTTGACTCCATTTTGCTTTGAGCAGTCCAACAGAGTTGTGTCTTCCTTCAACTTATTTTTCTCGATTTAACGTTAACAAGACGTAATGTCTTATGGTTGTTGTTAGTTTAAACGCAAATTAGAGCAAGTTGCCGTGACCCGGATTCGAACCGGGGTTGCTGCGGCCACAACGCAGAGTACTAACCACTATACGATCACGGCTGTTTACACTTTACTGAATAATTCACGAGTTATGTGCATTTCACAATAGTGTTCAACATGTCCACTATTAATGTTTTACACACCTGGTGACATCAAAGGTACCAACTATTTGTAAAGAAAGTTTCAAGAAATGAAACCATTTGCAGTTGACTCAATTTTGCTTTGAGCAGTCCAACAGAGTTGTGTCTTCCTTCAACTTATTTTTCTCGATTTAACGTTAACAAGATGTAACGTCTTATGGTTGTTGTTACTTTAAACTAAAATCAGAGCAAGTTGCCATGACCTGGATTCAAACCGGGGTTGCTGCAGCCACAACGCAGAGTACTCACCACTACACCATCAGGTTTGTTTACATGTTACTGAGGAATTCACGAGTTATGTGCATTTCACAAAAGTGTTCAATTATCCAATATTAATGTTTTACACACCTGGTGACATCAAAGGTAACAACTATTTGTAACTAAAATCAAAGCAAGTTGCCGTGACCCGGATTCGAACCGGGGTTGCTGCGGCCACAACGCAGAGTACTAACCACTATACGATCACGGCTGTTTACACTTTACTGAATAATTCATGAGTTATGTGCATTTCACAATAGTGTTCAACATTTACACTATTAATGTTTTACACACCTGGTGACATGAAAGGTACCAACTATTTGTAAAGAAATTTTCAAGAAATGAAATAATTTTCGATTGACTCAATTTTGATTTGAGCAGTCCAACAGAGTTGTGTCTTCCTTCAACTTTTTTTTCTTGATTTAACGTTAACAAGACGTAATGTCTTATGGTTGTTGTTAGTTTAAACTAAAATTAAAGCAAGTTGCCGTGACCCGGATTCGAACCGGGGTTGCTGCGGCCACAACGCAGAGTACTCACCACTACACCATCAGGTTTGTTTACATGTTACTGAGGAATTCACGAGTTATGTGCATTTCACAAAAGTGTTCAATTATCCAATATTAATGTTTTACACACCTGGTGACATCAAAGGTAACAACTATTTGTAACTAAAATCAAAGCAAGTTGCCGTGACCCGGATTCGAACCGGGGTTGCTGCGGCCACAACGCAGAGTACTAACCACTATACGATCACGGCTGTTTACACTTTACTGAATAATTCATGAGTTATGTGCATTTCACAATAGTGTTCAACATTTACACTATTAATGTTTTACACACCTGGTGACATGAAAGGTACCAACTATTTGTAAAGAAATTTTCAAGAAATGAAATAATTTGCGATTGACTCAATTTTGATTTGAGCAGTCCAACAGAGTTGTGTCTTCCTTCAACTTATTTTTCTTGATTTAACGTTAACAAGACGTAATGTCTTATGGTTGTTGTTAGTTTAAACTAAAATTAGAGCAAGTTGCCGTGACCCGGATTCGAACCGGGGTTGCTGCGGCCACAACGCAGAGTACTCACCACTATACGATCACGGCTGTTTACACTTTACTGAATAATTCATGAGTTATGTGCATTTCACAATAGTGTTCAACATGTCCACTATTAATGCTTTACACACCTAACATCAAAGGTACCAACTATTTGTAAAGAAAGTTTCAAGAAATGAAACCATTTGCAGTTGACTCAATTTTGCTTTGAGCAGTCCAACAGAGTTGTGTCTTCCTTCAACTTATTTTTCTCGATTTAACGTTAACAAGACGTAATGTCTTATGGTTGTTGTTAGTTTAAACTAAAATTAGAGCAAGTTGCCGTGACCCGGATTCGAACCGGGGTTGCTGCGGCCACAACGCAGAGTACTAACCACTACACCATCAGGTTTGTTTACGTGTTATTGAGGAATTCACGAGTTATGTGCATTTCACAAAAGTGTTCAACTATCCAATATTAATGTTTTACACACCTGGTGACATCAAAGGTAACAACTATTTGTAACTAAAATCAAAGCAAGTTGCCGTGACCCGGATTCGAACCGGGGTTGCTGCGGCCACAACGCAGAGTACTAACCACTACACCATCAGGTTTGTTTACATATTATTGAGGAATTCACGAGTTATGTGCATTCCACAAAAGTGTTCAATTATCCAATATTAATGTTTTACACACCTGGTGACATCAAAGGTAACAACTATTTGTAACTAAAATCAAAGCAAGTTGCCGTGATCCGGATTCGAACCGGGGTTGCTGCGGCCACAACGCAGAGTACTCACCACTATACGATCACGGCTGTTTACACTTTACTGAATAATTCATGAGTTATGTGCATTTCACAATAGTGTTCAACATTTACACTATTAATGTTTTACACACCTGGTAACATCAAAGGTACCAACTATTTGTAAAGAAAGTTTCAAGAAATGAAACCATTTGCAGTTGACTCAATT
Source organism: Garcialebias charrua (assembly GCA_038048925.1). NCBI lineage: Eukaryota > Metazoa > Chordata > Actinopteri > Cyprinodontiformes > Rivulidae > Garcialebias > Garcialebias charrua. The sequence goes on from JBBPBX010045464.1 coordinate 8,502, forward strand.
TTGCTTTGAGCAGTCCAACAGAGTTGTGTCTTCCTTCAACTTATTTTTCTCGATTTAACGTTAAGACGTAATGTCTTATGGTTGTTGTTACTTTAAACTAAAATCAGAGTAAGTTGCCATGACCGAGATTCGAACCGGGGTTGCTGCAGCCACAACACAGAGTACTAACAACTACACCATCAGGTTTGTTTACATGTTACTGAGGAATTCATGAGTTATGTGCATTTCACAAAAGCGTTCAATTATCCAATATTAATGGTTTACACACCTGGTGACATCAAAGGTAACAACTATTTGTAACTAAAATCAAAGCAAGTTGCCGTGACCCGGATTCGAACCGGGGTTGCTGCGGCCACAACGCAGAGTACTAACCACTACACCATCAGGTTTGTTTACATGTTACTGATGAATTCACGAGTTATGTGCATTTCACAATAGTGTTCAACATTTACACTATTAATGTTTTACACACCTGGTGACATGAAAGGTACCAACTATTTGTAAAGAAAGTTTCAAGAAATGAAATAATTTGCGATTGACTCAATTTTGATTTGAGCAGTCCAACAGAGTTGTGTCTTCCTTCAACTTATTTTTCTCGATTTAACGTTAACAAGACGTAATGTCTTATGGTTGTTGTTAGTTTAAACTAAAATTAGAGCAAGTTGCCGTGACCCGGATTCGAACCGGGGTTGCTGCGGCCACAACGCAGAGTACTCACCACTATACGATCACGGCTGTTTACACTTTACTGAATAATTCATGAGTTATGTGCATTTCACAATAGTGTTCAACATTTACACTATTAATGTTTTACACACCTGGTAACATCAAAGGTACCAACTATTTGTAAAGAAAGTTTCAAGAAATGAAACCATTTGCAGTTGACTCAATTTTGCTTTGAGCAGTCCAACAGAGTTGTGTCTTCCTTCAACTTATTTTTCTCGATTTAACGTTAAGACGTAATGTCTTATGGTTGTTGTTACTTTAAACTAAAATCAGAGTAAGTTGCCATGACCGAGATTCGAACCGGGGTTGCTGCAGCCACAACACAGAGTACTAACAACTACACCATCAGGTTTGTTTACATGTTACTGAGGAATTCATGAGTTATGTGCATTTCACAAAAGCGTTCAATTATCCAATATTAATGGTTTACACACCTGGTGACATCAAAGGTAACAACTATTTGTAACTAAAATCAAAGCAAGTTGCCGTGACCCGGATTCGAACCGGGGTTGCTGCGGCCACAACGCAGAGTACTAACCACTACACCATCAGGTTTGTTTACATGTTACTGATGAATTCACGAGTTATGTGCATTTCACAATAGTGTTCAACATTTACACTATTAATGTTTTACACACCTGGTGACATCAAAGGTACCAACTATTTGTAAAGAAAGTTTCAAGAAATGAAATAATTTGAGATTGACTCAATTTTGATTTGAGCAGTCCAACAGAGTTGTGTCTTCCTTCAACTTATTTTTCTCGATTTAACGTTAAGACGTAATGTCTTATGGTTGTTGTTACTTTAAACTAAAATCAGAGCAAGTTGCCGTGACCGAGATTCGAATCCGGGGTTGCTGCAGCCACAATGCAGAGTACTAACCACTACACCATCAGGTTTGTTTACGTGTTACTGAGGAATTCACGAGTTATGTGCATTTCACAAAAGTGTTCAACTATCCAATATTAATGTTTTACACACCTGGTGACATCAAAGGTAACAACTATTTGTAACTAAAATCAAAGCAAGTTGCCGTGACCCGGATTCGAACCGGGGTTGCTGCGGCCACAACGCAGAGTACTAACCACTACACCATCAGGTTTGTTTACATATTACTGAGGAATTCACGAGTTATGTGCATTTCACAAAAGTGTTCAATTATCCAATATTAATGTTTTACACACCTAACATCAAAGGTACCAACTATTTGTAAAGAAAGTTTCAAGAAATGAAACCATTTGCGATTGACTCAATTTTGATTTGAGCAGTCCAACAGAGTTGTGTCTTCCTTCAACTTATTTTTCTCGATTTAACGTTAACAAGACGTAATGTCTTATGGTTGTTGTTAGTTTAAACTAAAATTAGAGCAAGTTGCCGTGACCGAGATTCGAACCGGGGTTGCTGCAGCCACAACACAGAGTACTAACCACTACACCATCAGGTTTGTTTACATGTTACTGAGGAATTCACGAGTTATGTGCATTTCACAAAAGTGTTCAACTATCCAATATTAATGTTTTACACACCTGGGGCCTCATGTATCAACCATGCGTGCGCACAAAAACATTGCGCACGTCACTTTCCACGCAAAGTGGCGTATGTATCAAATCTGATATGAACGGGAATATCTGCGCTTCCACGTACAAATCCACGGCTGCTCCCCTCCTTGCGTACGCACGTTTCTGTGGTTATTGTTCCTTTGGCGACACTTACAGGTGATCTGTGAAACTGTGTCCATGATATGAAAACAATCATAAATCCCACCAAACACACATGATTAACGATTATTACATCCACATGGACGCAATTAGATGAGTGGATATAAAAGCATGCGCCAGATAGTGGCAACAATATTGACAACAATGAGATGTAATTTCTTTAAATAAGAAGTTAACCAAGCTGTATTAACACGCCTACGTTTAGGTCAGTGGGTAAAGCGCTTGCCTTTAGTTCCAAAGGTCGTGAGATCGACTCCCGCATGGTACAACGTTTTTCTTTTTCTTTTCGTTCCAGATTGAAATACACATGAAAACTATTTACAAAACAATAAATCGTCTGCTTCCTTTCATTTCATGTATTGTTCTATTTCTTGTTGTTTCATTCAATAGTTTTCCTGTGGTCTTTAAATCCGGAATGAAAAAAAAAAACATTGTACCAAGCGGGAGTCGATCTCACGACCTTTGGGACGAAGGGCGGGCGCGTTCGCCACTAAGCTATACAGGCATGTTAGATCAGCTTGGTCAACTTCTTATTTAAAAGTGGATGGTTTGTTTTGCACTGTGCGTGCCGAATGAAGCCTTTTTCCGTGCTTCTCTGCCTCACTCAGAAGTGATTTCTGTTCACAGTCCGTGAAGTTCCTCTTTTTTCCACGTTCCGACATGATTTGCAATGGAGCAGAGACGACATTCCTGTCGTGCATGGCATATTTGAATGACTTTGCATATTCATACGGAGGCGTGTCAAGGGCGGAGTCGGCCACTCTCTCATGTGCGCTCAATTCCACGTTGATTGTGTTGTACATAAGGAATGTGCGTGGATTCCGGTGTACGCACAGTTTGATAAATCTGGATTTTTTTGTGCGTGGACACTTTTCTGGATTTGTCCGTACGTTACTTTTCAGTAAGAAATCTACGCAAGTCTTTGTACATGAGGCCCCTGGTGACATCAAAGGTAACAACTATTTGTAACTAAAATTAGAGCAAGTTGCCGTGACCCGGATTCGAACCGGGGTTGCTGTGGCCACAACGCAGAGTACTCACCACTATACGATCACGGCTGTTTGCACTTTACTGAATAATTCATGAGTTATGTGCATTTCACAATAGTGTTCAACATTTACACTATTAATGTTTTACACACCTGGTGACATGAAAGGTACCAACTATTTGTAAAGAAAGTTTCAAGAAATGAAATAATTTGCGATTGACTCAATTTTGATTTGAGCAGTCCAACAGAGTTGTGTCTTCCTTCAACTTATTTTTCTCGATTTAACGTTAACAAGACGTAATGTCTTATGGTTGTTGTTAGTTTAAACTAAAATTAGAGCAAGTTGCCGTGACCCGGATTCGAACCGGGGTTGCTGCGGCCACAACGCAGAGTACTAACCACTATACGATCACGGCTGTTTACACTTTACTGAATAATTCATGAGTTATGTGCATTTCACAATAGTGTTCAACATGTCCACTATTAATGCTTTACACACCTAACATCAAAGGTACCAACTATTTGTAAAGAAAGTTTCAAGAAATGAAACCATTTGCAGTTGACTCAATTTTGCTTTGAGCAGTCCAACAGAGTTGTGTCTTCCTTCAACTTATTTTTCTCGATTTAACGTTAACAAGACGTAATGTCTTATGGTTGTTGTTACTTTAAACTAAAATCAGAGCAAGTTGCCGTGACCCGGATTCGAACCGGGGTTGCTGCGGCCACAACGCAGAGTACTCACCACTATACGATCACGGCTGTTTACACTTTACTGAATAATTCATGAGTTATGTGCATTTCACAATAGTGTTAGACATGTCCACTATTAATGTTTTACACACCTGGTGACATGAAAGGTACCAACTATTTGTAAAGAAAGTTTCAAGAAATGAAATAATTTGCGCTTGACTCCATTTTGCTTTGAGCAGTCCAACAGAGTTGTGTCTTCCTTCAACTTATTTTTCTCGATTTAACGTTAACAAGACGTAATGTCTTATGGTTGTTGTTAGTTTAAACGCAAATTAGAGCAAGTTGCCGTGACCCGGATTCGAACCGGGGTTGCTGCGGCCACAACGCAGAGTACTAACCACTATACGATCACGGCTGTTTACACTTTACTGAATAATTCACGAGTTATGTGCATTTCACAATAGTGTTCAACATGTCCACTATTAATGTTTTACACACCTGGTGACATCAAAGGTACCAACTATTTGTAAAGAAAGTTTCAAGAAATGAAACCATTTGCAGTTGACTCAATTTTGCTTTGAGCAGTCCAACAGAGTTGTGTCTTCCTTCAACTTATTTTTCTCGATTTAACGTTAACAAGATGTAACGTCTTATGGTTGTTGTTACTTTAAACTAAAATCAGAGCAAGTTGCATGACCTGGATTCAAACCGGGGTTGCTGCAGCCACAACGCAGAGTACTCACCACTACACCATCAGGTTTGTTTACATGTTACTGAGGAATTCACGAGTTATGTGCATTTCACAAAAGTGTTCAATTATCCAATATTAATGTTTTACACACCTGGTGACATCAAAGGTAACAACTATTTGTAACTAAAATCAAAGCAAGTTGCCGTGACCCGGATTCGAACCGGGGTTGCTGCGGCCACAACGCAGAGTACTCACCACTATACGATCACGGCTGTTTGCACTTTACTGAATAATTCATGAGTTATGTGCATTTCACAATAGTGTTCAACATTTACACTATTAATGTTTTACACACCTGGTGACATGAAAGGTACCAACTATTTGTAAAGAAAGTTTCAAGAAATGAAACCATTTGGACTTGACTCAATTTTGCTTTGAGCAGTCCAACAGAGTTGTGTCTTCCTTCAACTTATTTTTCTCGATTTAACGTTAACAAGACGTAATGTCTTATGGTTGTTGTTAGTTTAAACTAAAATTAGAGCAAGTTGCCGTGACCCGGATTCGAACCGGGGTTGCTGCGGCCACAACGCAGAGTACTAACCACTATACGATCACGGCTGTTTACACTTTACTGAATAATTCACGAGTTATGTGCATTTCACAATAGTGTTCAACATGTCCACTATTAATGTTTTACACACCTGGTGACATCAAAGGTACCAACTATTTGTAAAGAAAGTTTCAAGAAATGAAACCATTTGCAGTTGACTCAATTTTGCTTTGAGCAGTCCAACAGAGTTGTGTCTTCCTTCAACTTATTTTTCTCGATTTAACGTTAACAAGATGTAACGTCTTATGGTTGTTGTTACTTTAAACTAAAATCAGAGCAAGTTGCCATGACCTGGATTCAAACCGGGGTTGCTGCAGCCACAACGCAGAGTACTCACCACTACACCATCAGGTTTGTTTACATGTTACTGAGGAATTCACGAGTTATGTGCATTTCACAAAAGTGTTCAATTATCCAATATTAATGTTTTACACACCTGGTGACATCAAAGGTAACAACTATTTGTAACTAAAATCAAAGCAAGTTGCCGTGACCCGGATTCGAACCGGGGTTGCTGCGGCCACAACGCAGAGTACTCACCACTATACGATCACGGCTGTTTACACTTTACTGAATAATTCATGAGTTATGTGCATTTCACAATAGTGTTCAACATGTCCACTATTAATGCTTTACACACCTAACATCAAAGGTACCAACTATTTGTAAAGAAAGTTTCAAGAAATGAAACCATTTGCAGTTGACTCAATTTTGCTTTGAGCAGTCCAACAGAGTTGTGTCTTCCTTCAACTTATTTTTCTCGATTTAACGTTAACAAGACGTAATGTCTTATGGTTGTTGTTAGTTTAAACTAAAATTAGAGCAAGTTGCCGTGACCCGGATTCGAACCGGGGTTGCTGCGGCCACAACGCAGAGTACTAACCACTACACCATCAGGTTTGTTTACGTGTTACTGAGGAATTCACGAGTTATGTGCATTTCACAAAAGTGTTCAACTATCCAATATTAATGTTTTACACACCTGGTGACATCAAAGGTAACAACTATTTGTAACTAAAATCAAAGCAAGTTGCCGTGACCCGGATTCGAACCGGGGTTGCTGCGGCCACAACGCAGAGTACTAACCACTACACCATCAGGTTTGTTTACATATTATTGAGGAATTCACGAGTTATGTGCATTCCACAAAAGTGTTCAATTATCCAATATTAATGTTTTACACACCTGGTGACATCAAAGGTAACAACTTATTGTAACTAAAATCAAAGCAAGTTGCCGTGATCCGGATTCGAACCGGGGTTGCTGCGGCCACAACGCAGAGTACTCACCACTATACGATCACGGCTGTTTACACTTTACTGAATAATTCATGAGTTATGTGCATTTCACAATAGTGTTCAACATTTACACTATTAATGTTTTACACACCTGGTAACATCAAAGGTACCAACTATTTGTAAAGAAAGTTTCAAGAAATGAAACCATTTGCAGTTGATTCAATTTTGCTTTGAGCAGTCCAACAGAGTTGTGTCTTCCTTCAACTTATTTTTCTCGATTTAACGTTAAGACGTAATGTCTTATGGTTGTTGTTAGTTTAAACTAAAATCAGAGCAAGTTGCCGTGACCCGGATTCGAACCGGGGTTGCTGCGGCCACAACGCAGAGTACTCACCACTATACGATCACGGCTGTTTGCACTTTACTGAATAATTCATGAGTTATGTGCATTTCACAATAGTGTTCAACATGTCCACTATTAATGTTTTACACACCTGGTAACATCAAAGGTACCAACTATTTGTAAAGAAAGTTTCAAGAAATGAAACCATTTGCAGTTGACTCAATTTTGCTTTGAGCAGTCCAACAGAGTTGTGTCTTCCTTCAACTTATTTTTCTCGATTTAACGTTAAGACGTAATGTCTTATGGTTGTTGTTACTTTAAACTAAAATCAGAGTAAGTTGCCATGACCGGGATTCGAACCGGGGTTGCTGCAGCCACAACACAGAGTACTAACCACTACACCATCAGGTTTGTTTACATGTTACTGAGGAATTCATGAGTTATGTGCATTTCACAAAAGCGTTCAATTATCCAATATTAATGGTTTACACACCTGGTGACATCAAAGGTAACAACTATTTGTAACTAAAATCAAAGCAAGTTGCCGTGACCCGGATTCGAACCGGGGTTGCTGCGGCCACAACGCAGAGTACTAACCACTACACCATCAGGTTTGTTTACATGTTACTGATGAATTCACGAGTTATGTGCATTTCACAAAAGTGTTCAACTATCCAATATTAATGTTTTACACACCTGGTGACATCAAAGGTAACAACTATTTGTAACTAAAATCAAAGCAAGTTGCCGTGACCCGGATTCGAACCGGGGTTGCTGCGGCCACAACGCAGAGTACTCACCACTATACGATCACGGCTGTTTACACTTTACTGAATAATTCATGAGTTATGTGCATTTCACAATAGTGTTCAACATGTCCACTATTAATGCTTTACACACCTAACATCAAAGGTACCAACTATTTGTAAAGAAAGTTTCAAGAAATGAAACCATTTGCAGTTGACTCAATTTTGCTTTGAGCAGTCCAACAGAGTTGTGTCTTCCTTCAACTTATTTTTCTCGATTTAACGTTAACAAGACGTAATGTCTTATGGTTGTTGTTAGTTTAAACTAAAATTAGAGCAAGTTGCCGTGACCCGGATTCGAACCGGGGTTGCTGCGGCCACAACGCAGAGTACTCACCACTATACGATCACGGCTGTTTGCACTTTACTGAATAATTCATGAGTTATGTGCATTTCACAATAGTGTTCAACATGTCCACTATTAATGCTTTACACACCTAACATCAAAGGTACCAACTATTTGTAAAGAAAGTTTCAAGAAATGAAACCATTTGCAGTTGACTCAATTTTGCTTTGAGCAGTCCAACAGAGTTGTGTCTTCCTTCAACTTATTTTTCTCGATTTAACGTTAACAAGATGTAACGTCTTATGGTTGTTAGTTTAAACTAAAATTAGAGCAAGTTGCCGTGACCCGGATTCGAACCGAGTACTCACCACTATACGATCACGGCTGTTTACACTTTACTGAATAATTCATGAGTTATGTGCATTTCACAATAGTGTTAGACATGTCCACTATTAATGTTTTACACACCTGGTGACATGAAAGGTACCAACTATTTGTAAAGAAAGTTTCAAGAAATGAAATAATTTGCGCTTGACTCCATTTTGCTTTGAGCAGTCCAACAGAGTTGTGTCTTCCTTCAACTTATTTTTCTCGATTTAACGTTAACAAGACGTAATGTCTTATGGTTGTTGTTAGTTTAAACGCAAATTAGAGCAAGTTGCCGTGACCCGGATTCGAACCGGGGTTGCTGCGGCCACAACGCAGAGTACTAACCACTATACGATCACGGCTGTTTACACTTTACTGAATAATTCACGAGTTATGTGCATTTCACAATAGTGTTCAACATGTCCACTATTAATGTTTTACACACCTGGTGACATCAAAGGTACCAACTATTTGTAAAGAAAGTTTCAAGAAATGAAACCATTTGCAGTTGACTCAATTTTGCTTTGAGCAGTCCAACAGAGTTGTGTCTTCCTTCAACTTATTTTTCTCGATTTAACGTTAACAAGATGTAACGTCTTATGGTTGTTGTTACTTTAAACTAAAATCAGAGCAAGTTGCCATGACCTGGATTCAAACCGGGGTTGCTGCAGCCACAACGCAGAGTACTCACCACTACACCATCAGGTTTGTTTACATGTTACTGAGGAATTCACGAGTTATGTGCATTTCACAAAAGTGTTCAATTATCCAATATTAATGTTTTACACACCTGGTGACATCAAAGGTAACAACTATTTGTAACTAAAATCAAAGCAAGTTGCCGTGACCCGGATTCGAACCGGGGTTGCTGCGGCCACAACGCAGAGTACTCACCACTATACGATCACGGCTGTTTGCACTTTACTGAATAATTCATGAGTTATGTGCATTTCACAATAGTGTTCAACATTTACACTATTAATGTTTTACACACCTGGTGACATGAAAGGTACCAACTATTTGTAAAGAAAGTTTCAAGAAATGAAACCATTTGGACTTGACTCAATTTTGCTTTGAGCAGTCCAACAGAGTTGTGTCTTCCTTCAACTTATTTTTCTCGATTTAACGTTAACAAGACGTAATGTCTTATGGTTGTTGTTAGTTTAAACTAAAATTAGAGCAAGTTGCCGTGACCCGGATTCGAACCGGGGTTGCTGCGGCCACAACGCAGAGTACTAACCACTATACGATCACGGCTGTTTACACTTTACTGAATAATTCATGAGTTATGTGCATTTCACAATAGTGTTCAACATGTCCACTATTAATGCTTTACACACCTAACATCAAAGGTACCAACTATTTGTAAAGAAAGTTTCAAGAAATGAAACCATTTGCAGTTGACTCAATTTTGCTTTGAGCAGTCCAACAGAGTTGTGTCTTCCTTCAACTTATTTTTCTCGATTTAACGTTAACAAGACGTAATGTCTTATGGTTGTTGTTAGTTTAAACTAAAATTAGAGCAAGTTGCCGTGACCCGGATTCGAACCGGGGTTGCTGCGGCCACAACGCAGAGTACTAACCACTACACCATCAGGTTTGTTTACGTGTTACTGAGGAATTCACGAGTTATGTGCATTTCACAAAAGTGTTCAACTATCCAATATTAATGTTTTACACACCTGGGGCCTCATGTACAAAGACTTGCGTAGATTTCTTACTGAAAAGTCACGTACGGACAAATCCAGAAAAGTGTCCACGCACAAAAAAATCCAGATTTATCAAACTGTGCGTACACCGGAATCCACGCACATTCCTTATGTACAACACAATCAACGTGGAATTCAGCGCACATGAGAGAGTGGCCGACTCCGCCCTTGACACGCCTCCGTATGAATATGCAAAGTCATTCAAATATGCCATGCACGACAGGAATGTCGTCTCTGCTCCATTGCAAACCATGTCGGAACGTGGAAAAAAGAGGAACTTCACGGACTGTGAACAGAAATCACTTCTGAGTGAGGCAGAGAAGCACGGAAAAAGGCTTCATTCGGCACGCACAGTGCAAAACAAACCATCCACTTTTAAATAAGAAGTTGACCAAGCTGATCTAACATGCCTGTATAGCTTAGTGGCGAACGCGCCCGCCCTTCGTCCCAAAGGTCGTGAGATCGACTCCCGCTTGGTACAATGTTTTTTTTTTTCATTCCAGATTTAAAGACCACAGGAAAACTATTGAATGAAACAACAAGAAATAGAACAATACATGAAATGAAAGGAAGCAGACGATTTATTGTTTTGTAAATAGTTTTCATGTGTATTTCAATCTGGAACGAAAAAAAAAAGAAAAACGTTGTACCATGCGGGAGTCGATCTCACGACCTTTGGAACTAAAGGCAAGCGCTTTACCCACTGACCTAAACGTAGGCGTGTTAATACACCTTGGTTAACTTCTTATCTAAAGAAATTACATCTCATTGTTGTCAATATTGTTGCCACTATCTGGCGCATGCTTTTATATCCACTCATCTAATTGCGTCCATGTGGATGTAATAATCGTTAATCATGTGTGTTTGGTGGGATTTATGATTGTTTTCACATCGTGGACACGGTTTCACAGATCACCTGTAAGTGTCGCCAAAGGAACAATAACCACAGAAACGTGCGTACGCCAACAGGGGAGCAGCCGTGGATTTCTACGTGGAAGCGCAGATATTCCCGTTCATATCAGATTTGATACATACGCCACTTTGCGTGGAAAGTGACGTGCGCAATGTTTTTGTGCGCACGCATGGTTGATACATGAGGCCCCTGGTGACATCAAAGGTAACAACTATTTGTATCTAAAATCAAAGCAAGTTGACGTGACCCGGATTCGAACCGGGGTTGCTGCGGCCACAACGCAGAGTACTCACCACTATACGATCACTGCTGTTTACACTTTACTGAATAATTCATGAGTTATGTGCATTTCACAATAGTGTTCAACATTTACACTATTAATGTTTTACACACCTGGTGACATCAAAGGTACCAACTATTTGTAAAGAAATTTTCAAGAAATGAAATAATTTGCGATTGACTCAATTTTGATTTGAGCAGTCCAACAGAGTTGTGTCTTCCTTCAACTTTTTTTTCTTGATTTAACGTTAACAAGACGTAATGTCTTATGGTTGTTGTTAGTTTAAACTAAAATTAGAGCAAGTTGCCGTGACCCGGATTCGAACCGGGGTTGCTGCGGCCACAACGCAGAGTACTCACCACTATACGATCACGGCTGTTTACACTTTACTGAATAATTCATGAGTTATGTGCATTTCACAATAGTGTTCAACATGTCCACTATTAATGTTTTACACACCTAACATCCAAGGTACCAACTATTTGTAAAGAAAGTTTCAAGAAATGAAACCATTTGGACTTGACTCAATTTTGCTTTGAGCAGTCCAACAGAGTTGTGTCTTCCTTCAACTTTTTTTTCTTGATTTAACGTTAACAAGACGTAACGTCTTATGGTTGTTAGTTTAAACTAAAATTAGAGCAAGTTGCCGTGACCCGGATTCGAACCGGGGTTGCTGAGGCCACAACGCAGAGTACTAACCACTATACGATCACGGCTGTTTACACTTTACTGAATAATTCATGAGTTATGTGCATTTCACAATAGTGTTCAACATTTACACTATTAATGTTTTACACACCTGGTGACATGAAAGGTACCAACTATTGGTAAAGAAAGTTTCAAGAAATGAAATAATTTGCGATTGACTCAATTTTGATTTGAGCAGTCCAACAGAGTTGTGTCTTCCTTCAACTTATTTTTCTCGATTTAACGTTAACAAGACGTAATGTCTTATGGTTGTTGTTAGTTTAAACTAAAATTAGAACAAGTTGCCTTGACCCGGATTCGAACCGGGGTTGCTGCAGCCACAACGCAGAGTACTAACCACTACACCATCAGGTTTGTTTACATGTTACTGAGGAATTCACGAGTTATGTGCATTTCACAAAAGTGTTCAATTATCCAATATTAATGTTTTACACACCTGGTGACATCAAAGGTAACAACTATTTGTAACTAAAATCAAAGCAAGTTGCCGTGACCCGGATTCGAACCGGGGTTGCTGCGGCCACAACGCAGAGTACTCACCACTATACGATCACGGCTGTTTACACTTTACTGAATAATTCATGAGTTATGTGCATTTCACAATAGTGTTCAACATGTCCACTATTAATGTTTTACACACCTGGTAACATCAAAGGTACCAACTATTTGTAAAGAAAGTTTCAAGAAATGAAATAATTTGCGATTGACTCAATTTTGATTTGAGCAGTCCAACAGAGTTGTGTCTTCCTTCAACTTATTTTTCTCGATTTAACGTTAACAAGACGTAACGTCTTATGGTTGTTGTTAGTTTAAACTAAAATTAGAGCAAGTTGCCGTGACCCGGATTCGAACCGGGGTTGCTGCGGCCACAACGCAGAGTACTAACCACTATACGATCACGGCTGTTTACACTTTACTGAATAATTCATGAGTTATGTGCATTTCACAATAGTGTTCAACATGTCCACTATTAATGTTTTACACACCTGGTGACATCAAAGGTACCAACTATTTGTAAAGAAAGTTTCAAGAAATGAAATAATTTGAGATTGACTCAATTTTGATTTGAGCAGTCCAACAGAGTTGTGTCTTCCTTCAACTTATTTTTCTCGATTTAACGTTAAGACGTAATGTCTTATGGTTGTTGTTACTTTAAACTAAAATCAGAGCAAGTTGCCGTGACCGAGATTCGAATCCGGGGTTGCTGCAGCCACAATGCAGAGTACTAACCACTACACCATCAGGTTTGTTTACGTGTTACTGAGGAATTCACGAGTTATGTGCATTTCACAAAAGTGTTCAACTATCCAATATTAATGTTTTACACACCTGGTGACATCAAAGGTAACAACTATTTGTAACTAAAATCAAAGCAAGTTGCCGTGACCCGGATTCGAACCGGGGTTGCTGCGGCCACAACGCAGAGTACTCACCACTATACCATCAGGTTTGTTTACATATTACTGAGGAATTCACGAGTTATGTGCATTTCACAAAAGTGTTCAATTATCCAATATTAATGTTTTACACACCTAACATCAAAGGTACCAACTATTTGTAAAGAAAGTTTCAAGAAATGAAACAATTTGCAGTTGACTCAATTTTGCTTTGAGCAGTCCATCAGAGTTGTGTCTTCTTTCAACTTATTTTTCTCGATTTAACGTTAAGACGTAATGTCTTATGTTGTTGTTACTTTAAACTAAAATCAGAGCAAGTTGCCGTGACCGAGATTCGAACCGGGGTTGCTGCAGCCACAACGCAGAGTACTAACCACTACACCATCAGGTTTGTTTACATGTTACTGAGGAATTCACGAGTTATGTGCATTTCACAAAAGTGTTCAATTATCCAATATTAATGTTTTACACACCTGGTGACATCAAAGGTAACAACTATTTGTAACTAAAATCAAAGCAAGTTGCCGTGACCCGGATTCGAACCGGGGTTGCTGCGGCCACAACGCAGAGTACTCACCACTATACGATCACGGCTGTTTACACTTTACTGAATAATTCATGAGTTATGTGCATTTCACAATAGTGTTCAACATGTCCACTATTAATGTTTTACACACCTGGTAACATCAAAGGTACCAACTATTTGTAAAGAAAGTTTCAAGAAATGAAACCATTTGCAGTTGACTCAATTTTGCTTTGAGCAGTCCAACAGAGTTGTGTCTTCCTTCAACTTATTTTTCTCGATTTAACGTTAACAAGATGTAACGTCTTATGGTTGTTAGTTTAAACTAAAATTAGAGCAAGTTGCCGCGACCCGGATTCAAACCGGGGTTGCTGCGGCCACAACGCAGAGTACTAACCACTACACCATCAGGTATGTTTACATGATACTGAGGAATTCACGAGTTATGTGCATTTCACAAAAGTGTTCAATTATCCAATATTAATGTTTTACACACCTGGTGACATCAAAGGTAACAACTATTTGTAACTAAAATCAAAGCAAGTTGACGTGACCCGGATTCGAACCGGGGTTGCTGCGGCCACAACGCAGAGTACTCACCACTATACGATCACGGCTGTTTACACTTTACTGAATAATTCATGAGTTATGTGCATTTCACAATAGTGTTCAACATTTACACTATTAATGTTTTACACACCTGGTGACATGAAAGGTACCAACTATTTGTAAAGAAATTTTCAAGAAATGAAATAATTTGCGATTGACTCAATTTTGATTTGAGCAGTCCAACAGAGTTGTGTCTTCCTTCAACTTATTTTTCTTGATTTAACGTTAACAAGACGTAATGTCTTATGGTTGTTGTTAGTTTAAACTAAAATTAGAGCAAGTTGCCGTGACCCGGATTCGAACCGGGGTTGCTGCGGCCACAACGCAGAGTACTCACCACTATACGATCACGGCTGTTTACACTTTACTGAATAATTCATGAGTTATGTGCATTTCACAATAGTGTTCAACATGTCCACTATTAATGTTTTACACACCTGGTAACATCAAAGGTACCAACTATTTGTAAAGAAAGTTTCAAGAAATGAAACCATTTGCAGTTGACTCAATTTTGCTTTGAGCAGTCCAACAGAGTTGTGTCTTCCTTCAACTTATTTTTCTCGATTTAACGTTAACAAGACGTAATGTCTTATGGTTGTTGTTAGTTTAAACTAAAATTAGAGTAAGTTGCCGTGACCCGGATTCGAACCGGGGTTGCTGCGGCCACAACGCCGAGTACTAACCACTACACCATCAGGGCTGTGTGCATGTTACTGAGGAATTCACGAATTATGTGCATTTCACAATAGTGTTCAACATGTCCACTATTAATGTTTTACACACCTGGTGACATCAAAGGTACCAAATATTAAAAAAAGAAAGTTTCAAGAAATGAAATAATTTGCGATTGACTCAATTTTGATTTGAGCAGTCCAACAGAGTTGTGTCTTCATTCAAATTATTTTTCTCGATTTAAAGATCCACTGACGTGATTTTTCTACTATTCATCAAATTGCTCAAAATATATATATTTTATCATTTAAATATGTTAGTTTTTGCAAACAAAATGATAAATCACTTTAATTTTGCTTTAAAAGTGATTTTGAACTTCAAGCCGTGTTTAATCATGGGAAATCCGTTTACACCTGAACGCACCATCTGTGATGTAATGTCCAGAGTGAGAGGCAGAGGGCTCCAGTCTCTTCAATAGCGGACATTTTAAAACTTGACTAATTTATCAATCTAGGTGAAGATTTGAGCTATTTGTCTTCATTTTGGGAAGCAGAAAATAGTTTGGGTGATGGAACAAGAAACAACAGGATCTAATTTAGGTCTGATGCTGTATCAGACTGACCTTCATGTGGAGCTGCGCACACCGTGACAAGCTCAGAGCTCTGCCTCAACTCTGGACATTACATCACAGATGGTGCGTTCGGGTGTAAACGGATTTCCCACGATTAAACACAGCTTGAAGTTCAAAATCACTTTTAAAGCAAAATTAAAGTGATTTATCATTTTGTTTGCAAAAACTAACATATTTAAATGATAAAATATATATATTTTGAGCAATTTGATGAATAGTAGAAAAATCACGTCAGTGGATCTTTAACGTTAACAAGACGTAATGTCTTATGGTTGTTGTTAGTTTAAACTAAAATTAGAGTAAGTTGCCGTGACCCGGATTCGAACCGGGGTTGCTGCGGCCACAACGCCGAGTACTAACCACTACACCATCAGGGCTGTGTGCATGTTACTGAGGAATTCACGAATTATGTGCATTTCACAAAAGTGTTCAATTATCCAATATTAATGTTTTACACACCTGGTGACATCAAAGGTAACAACTTTTTGTAACTAAAATCAAAGCAAGTTGCCGTGACCCGGATTCGAACCGTGGTTGCTGCGGCCACAACGCAGAGTACTCACCACTATGCGATCACGGCTGTTTACACTTTACTGAATAATTCATGAGTTATGTGCATTTCACAATAGTGTTCAACATGTCCACTATTAATGTTTTACACACCTAACATCCAAGGTACCAACTATTTGTAAAGAAAGTTTCAAGAAATGAAACCATTTGCAGTTGACTCAATTTTGCTTAGAGCAGTCCAACAGAGTTGTGTCTTCTTCAACTTATTTTTCTCGATTTAGTGTTAACAAGACGTAATGTCTTATGGTTGTTGTTAGTTTAAACTAAAATTAGAGCAAGTTGCCGTGACCCGGATTCGAACCGGGGTTGCTGCGGCCACAACGCAGAGTACTCACCACTATACGATCACGGCTGTTTACACTTTACTGAATAATTCATGAGTTATGTGCATTTCACAATAGTGTTCAACATTTACACTAATAATGTTTTACACACCTAACATCCAAGGTACCAACTATTTGTAAAGAAAGTTTCAAGAAATGAAACCATTTGCAGTTGACTCAATTTTGCTTAGAGCAGTCCAACAGAGTTGTGTCTTCCTTCAACTTATTTTTCTCGATTTAACGTTAACAAGACGTAATGTCTTATGGTTGTTGTTAGTTTAAACTAAAATTAGAGCAAGTTGCCGTGACCCGGATTCGAACCGGGGTTGCTGCGGCCACAACGCAGAGTACTAACCACTACACCATCAGGTTTGTTTACATGTTACTGAGGAATTCACGAGTTATGTGCATTTCACAAAAGTGTTCAATTATCCAATATTAATGTTTTACACACCTGGTGACATCAAAGGTAACAACTATTTGTAACTAAAATTAGAGCAAGTTGCCGTGACCCGGATTCGAACCGGGGTTGCTGCGGCCACAACGCAGAGTACTCACCACTATACGATCACGGCTGTTTACACTTTACTGAATAATTCATGAGTTATGTGCATTTCACAATAGTGTTCAACATGTCCACTATTAATGTTTTACACACCTGGTGACATCAAAGGTACCAACTATTTGTAAAGAAAGTTTCAAGAAATGAAACCATTTGCAGTTGACTCAATTTTGCTTAGAGCAGTCCAACAGAGTTGTGTCTTCCTTCAACTTATTTTTCTCGATTTAACGTTAACAAGACGTAATGTCTTATGGTTGTTGTTAGTTTAAACTAAAATTAGAGCAAGTTGCCGTGACCCGGATTCGAACCGGGGTTGCTGCGGCCACAACGCAGAGTACTAACCACTATACGATCACGGCTGTTTACACTTTACTGAATAATTCATGAGTTATGTGCATTTCACAATAGTGTTCAACATGTCCACTATTAATGTTTTACACACCTGGTGACATCAAAGGTACCAACTATTTGTAAAGAAAGTTTCAAGAAATGAAACCATTTGCAGTTGACTCAATTTTGCTTTGAGCAGTCCAACAGAGTTGTGTCTTCCTTCAACTTATTTTTCTCGATTTAACGTTAACAAGACGTAATGTCTTATGGTTGTTGTTAGTTTAAACTAAAATTAGAGCAAGTTGCCGTGACCCGGATTCGAACCGGGGTTGCTGCGGCCACAACGCAGAGTACTAACCACTACACCATCAGGTTTGTTTACATGTTACTGAGGAATTCACGAGTTATGTGCATTTCACAAAAGTGTTCAACTATCCAATATTAATGTTTTACACACCTGGTGACATCAAAGGTAACAACTATTTGTAACTAAAATCAAAGCAAGTTGCCGTGACCCGGATTCGAACCGGGGTTGCTGCGGCCACAACGCAGAGTACTCACCACTATACGATCACGGCTGTTTGCACTTTACTGAATAATTCATGAGTTATGTGCATTTCACAATAGTGTTCAACATGTCCACTATTAATGTTTTACACACCTACATCAAAGGTACCAACTATTTGTAAAGAAAGTTTCAAGAAATGAAACCATTTGCAGTTGACTCAATTTTGCTTTGAGCAGTCCAACAGAGTTGTGTCTTCCTTCAACTTATTTTTCTCGATTTAACGTTAACAAGACGTAATGTCTTATGGTTGTTGT
>JBBPBX010045465.1:0-27015 GCA_038048925.1 Garcialebias charrua
TCTTAAGTCTTGAACAAACCTCCATTCATCTGGAGGAGTAGGTCTGATCTTTTTAACTGGAAAAATCGGGGTTCTCACTGGTGACTCAGGGCAGGGTACTATCACGCCTGCTTCCAGCAAAGAGCGGAAAACTGGAGTGATACCTTTTTCTGCTTCAGGCTTCAGTGGGTATTGGGCTATTTTAGGTCTATAAGAAGACTTTGGTGTTATTTCAATTGGTTTTTGGCCCTTAATTAACCCGACATCAAATTTAGTTGTGGCCCACAGATGGGCGGGGACGTCTGCCAATTCAGGGTCGTCCAGAGACATCATGGACGTAACTAGTCATGCATTGTTATCAATCACTTCTTTTGTTGGCCGTGCTGTCAGCATGAGGCAACAATCTTGCCTAAACATGTTGAGAGACGGCGAGAAGGAACAATCATCACGTGGTTCCCAGTCATGTGTGGTGTGTGCTCTAAGTGCTAGAGGACCTAGAGATCGCCATTGGGAATCAGGTGGCTTTGCTAGTGAAATGTGAGGAAATGAGTCAGGTACTGTAAAGTAACTTGTCTGAGGTGTTGTTTTGTTGTTCAAATCTATCAGCACAAAACATGAGTCTTGTGTCCAACAGATGGATGTGGTGACAAGTTGTGTTGTCTGTGTTTGCAGAAATGAGTCCCCTAATGGGTCAGCTGGATCTGAAACGACATGAGCAGTGCAGTGTAGATGTGGTTCAGTCATAAAACAGACACTAGGTGGCAGCCTTTCTCTGGCCATTGAGAGCAGAGTGTCTCTCTGATGTGGATCAATTAACAACCACTGAAAAATGAACAATAATTCAGGTGTGAGAGAGACCAGAGTATCAGACTCTAATTGTTTAGACACAGTTAAACCATCAGGTGCACAGTTTATTGCCAGTCTAAATTTCAGAATCAAATCTCTTGCTAATAAATTTATTGGGCAAGAGTCAGAAAGCAAAAACTGATGTTCATGTGTTTCATGATCAAAAGGATCAATGATCTTGAGTGGAACTGTGACCGCTTCAGGAACTGTCTCGCCAGATGCACCTATGGAATGGACAATTTTGTTAGAAAGTGGAGCATTAGGAAGACATTTACGCATGATCAATGACTGTGTTGCTCCTGAATCTACAAGAAATTCTAATGAAATGTTTTCAACCACTGCAGTTATCATTGGTAGTTTCAGATAAGCAGCTTGAGTGTATTTGAAGTAAGTAGGAATAACTTCTCCTGTGTATGTATGTGTGTGTGTGTCATTTGTTTCAGAAACAGGTGTGTGTGTGCTGGCACTTGCGGTCTGAAATCCCTGGCTCCCACCATCTTTGGCTAGTCAGGTTGAGTAACCCCTCTGGCTTTGTTCACCCCTGAGTCCAGCTTCGTTTCTGCCTTGGGGCGGGCCTTGATGTTGGTTTTGTCTGGAGTTGAAGTTTTGGTTGCCGTTGGGCCCTTGGTTTGGATAGGGCCTGAACTGCCCTCTGCCCCGGTTGCTGTACCTGTTGCGACCTTGGTTTCGGCCTCTTGGTCCTTGTCGATGTGGACAGCTGCGGACCCAGTGTTCCAGGCTCCCACAGTTGTAGCATGGCTGTGGTCTAGGTGGAGCAACATCAGGTTTTTGAAATGCTGGAGGGTGATTTGCAGCTTGAGCCTGGTTCAGGGTCAGCTGAGTGGCTGCTTGGAGCAGAGTCAGTTGAGCTTCATCATGCTGCTTTTGTTTTTTCTTCTGAGTGGTGGTGACCTCTGTCACATGCAGGTCCCACGCGTGCTCAGCATGATTCAGGAGCTCAGTCAGACGTGGTCTCTTCTTCCAGCCTATGTAGGTGGTCTTGATTGATTTCTTTATTTGTGGGAGAAAACCACTCAGGACCGCCTGGCAGAAGATGGCTTCAAATGGTGAGGGGGCTGTGTCGTGTCTCCAGTTGTTGTCAGGCTCAAGGATGCCTGAATGGGTTTTGAAGATGGGCAGGAGACGGTTCACGTAGTCCTGTGGAGTTTCATCAGGTTTCTGGGTTGTGCTCGCAATGTCTGCATAACAAGGAACAGCTGGGAACACCTTAACCAGGCTTTCCCCAATTTCTGTTACATTTTTCATATACTCCTTGTTGCTGTCTTCGTTGATGTTTGGGCTGACGAGTTGAAAACCATCTTCCCTTTCAAAAAGTTCAGAGTCAATTTGGGAGACAAACCCAAGGCCATATATTGCTGATAAAATGACCTTTATCTCATGGAGAGTTGGTCTTATCACTCTGACTAACGTGAGCAATGCCAGAGCTATCATTTTTCCACCCTGGGCTCTGTCAGGCAGGTGCTGTTTGGCCATATCAATCAGCGCGGCGTGTGGCCAAGGTCTATAAACCAACTGTGGCTGCTCAGCCCCCCCCACCTCAATCATAGGTGCAGTGATGAAGGTGGTTGTGTCTTTCTTTTTGTCTGCAGTTTTTTGTTGAATTTTTTCAATTTCAGCTTGAATTTGCCTTTCTTTTTCCTTAAGCTGATTTATTTCAGTTTGACTTCTTGTGACTGGTCCACCAGAAACTCTTTCCTCTTGTTCAGAGTCTGATGTTGAGATGTTAGTCAAATCAGAGAGTGAGGATGGAGAGACAGGTGTGTTGTCAGTACCTGTTCCAGCTGACGCTCCTGGTTTCTCCTTTTTCTTGGAGCCTTGGAAGTCATCGTCCATGTCCATGTTCAGAAACCAGTCTGAAAGTTGTCCAGCTCTCTGTAGCTCAGGGTACGGTGGTGGTTGGGGTGAACTCAGATGTGCCAGTGACGGATACAGCGGCACGGTGAGAGGTGGGAAGCCAGAGGTTCCAGCCGCAGATGGAGCAGAAGGAGAGAAAGAAACATTTAGTGGGTTAGTTTGTGTTTCTGTCCCTTTCTTATTATTTTTCCCTAAATGTTTTGTCTCTTTTGGAGCCTTCTGGTCTGCTTTCTTAATCTTCTGGGTCATCTGGAGGTTTTTTGATATTACTCTTTGACTTTGTAATTTGGATTCATTTTTCCACAGCTTAAAAGCTTGCTCATGATTGGTCACTGTTAACAACTCACCTTGTGGAATCTTTTTCTTGCTGCAAATCTTACGTTTTTGTTCTAACAATTGTTCTTCTAATTTTTGTATTTCCTGTGGATCAAACGATCCATTTCTTGGAAAATTGAATTTACAATGCCACTGTGGCACAAAGCTTAGACACAGATCACCGTGAAGTCTTCTCATTCTATCAATCTCAGGCCCGCATGGCATATAAGCTTCACTTTTGCTGCTTTTTGTTCCCATATTATTTTATTTTTATTTTTATTTTTATTTTTTTTATTTTTTATTTTTTTTTGATTTAAATGTCTGTTTTATTTACTTTTTTACTATATCTATTTAATTCTATTTGTTATCTGTGTTTATTTAATATTTCAGTTAATTTTACCTGTTTGAAAAACAGGTTATTTGCCTATTTTATTTTTGGATGAATTTGGTTATTGTTTAAAACTAAGGTTTATACCTATTATTTTTAAATGAATTTATTTATCTGTTTAAAACCAAGTTATGCGCCTAATTATTTTATTTTATTTCAAAATGAGTGTAACTACACAAGTTTTATCTATTTTTATTTATTATTTTTGCTTTTTATTTTTCCTTTTTTATCGAGCGCTCTCCACATTCACTCCTGCTGCTGTAGCACGATTTGCGGCAGTTTTTAAGGTATTTCTACCTCATATAACAACCTACGTGCGGCACGATTGGTGGTAATTTATTAACGTATTTCTACATTCAAATTACCTACGTGCTTGGTTTCAGACGGACCTTCCTGCATTAAGAGTTTAACGCACAAATTGCTCTTGCACCATCGAGTGCTCACAATTTTAACGTGTTCTTGCGCTTAAAAATAAACGCTCACAACGCTTTACGTGCTCTCGCGCTCACAACGATTTACGTGTTCTTGCGTTTAAAAATAAACGCTCACAACAAACGACATGTTCTTGCGCTCACAACGATTCACGGTCCCTGCGTCCCTGACGCTCAAATTTCCTACGGTCCTTGAACGCGTCTCGTATCAGTTTTACCCCGGTTTAAATCCTTTAAACTTGAAAAGAGATTTTTACTTTACCTCTCAGCCTTGTCGGTTCGTTGATATTGTCGATGCTGGCTTTTCCCCGCTGTGAGAACCGAACGTCCTCCCGTCTCTGAAGTCTACTCGAGGAAAGAGGAGCGAGTCTGAGACCCGCGGCCCCGGGGTCCACGTCCGGTCGTCTCCAGCGGCGATGCAGTCAAACGCAATATCCCACCGCTGCCACCAAATTGTTGAATAAACTTTTGAATAACGAGGCAAGGC
This sequence comes from Garcialebias charrua, assembly GCA_038048925.1. Taxonomy (NCBI): domain Eukaryota; kingdom Metazoa; phylum Chordata; class Actinopteri; order Cyprinodontiformes; family Rivulidae; genus Garcialebias; species Garcialebias charrua. The sequence continues at coordinate 4,322 of JBBPBX010045465.1, forward strand.
TGTTCAAACGAAGTTTCAAGTTTATAAGATTTAATAAATCTTGCAAGATTTGAGAACAGAATGATACAGGCACGAAGCTGTCTGGCTCTGCTCTGAATTCAGAGGGTAACACAGCAGGGTTAAAAACCTTCGTAAAGGAGGGGCTAGTTTGGGGGGGTTGAAGGAGGAACAGGATGGAACCATGGGTGGAACAAGGAAGTTCTTTCTTATCACAAAGTGGAAACTCCTGATAACAAGTAGAAAATGAACATTTCAGCAAATGGAAAATGGCTCTCAGCATTTTCTTACAATGCAACAGTGTTTTTAGACTAACACGAGGAGATCACAAGTTTGGTCAGCAGACAAAATGAAGAACAGGACATTATATGAGGAACAATGGTTGGTTTCACACAGATGGTCACAAGATAAACAGAGTCAGCAGAACTAGGTGGTCACAAGATGCACAGAGTCATTTGGAGTGCATGAACACTGAATATGAGGTGAAAAGTTTAATGCATGAGTTTAATCGTGTTTAATACCTGAGAATGTATGATTCACTTAACAACAGTGACAAAAAAACATAAAAACTTGTTCAAAGAAAATCTGACTCCACTGTTGAACCAAGTGAAAAGATCCCTCACAAAATGGACGCCACTTTCCATGTCCTTGGTAGGACGTATAAACTCAATTAAAATGACTATACTACCCAAATTTTTATATGTTTTTCAGGCACTACCTATTTTTATTCCTAATATATTTTTCAACGAGCTGGATTCAATTTTTTCATCCTACATATGGAGGAATAAACGTCCAAGGCTTAATAAGATGAATCTTCAAAAACCTAAAGAGGAGGGGGGTTTTGGTCTTCCTAACTTTCGGTTTTATTATTGGGCTGCTAACCTCAGATGCTTAGTGCACTGGTATTTTTACCATAACCTGAGTAATTCCCCTGATTGGGTGACTATGGAATTACACAACAACAATAATATATCTCTACCAGCTATGCTTTGTGCTCCACTTTCACTCTCCTCACCCAACTCCATTTTGAATCCTGTAGTGAAACATTCACTAAAAATATGGGGCCAGTTTAGAAAACATTTTAAACTTAAGGATTTTTCCCCTCTAAGCCCCATTGCACCTAACCATTTGTTTAAACCTTCTCTTCAGGATGGGGTGTTTCTGGGATGGCACAGGAGCGGTCTTACTCATTTTAAGGACCTTTTCATTGAGAAGAAATTGGCATCATTTGAACAACTTAGCAATAAGTATGGTCTACCACAATCCCATTTTTTCAGATATTTACAAATCAGACATTTTATTCAATCACATTTTTCAGGCTCAGTTTCTCTACCAGAGCCTACACTGTTGGAAACCATCTTACAATTGAACCCGACCCGTAAAGGGCTTATTTCACGGCTTTACAATCTAATGTTGAACAGAATAGAGACCTCCTCACCCAAACTTAAAGCTGTATGGGAGGAGGACCTGGGCATGACCATTCCAGATGAAACATGGGCTTCTATACTCAAACTTGTTAACACAACATCTCTATGTGCACGCCATTGTCTTATTCAGTTTAAAGTGGTACACAGAGCCCACTTCTCCAAAAGCAAACTGTCTCGTATTTATCCAGAAATCACCCCATACTGTGACAAATGCAAAACTGCTGAGGCCACACTGGTTCATATGTACTGGTCCTGTCCCAGCCTTGGTCAGTTTTGGACGGATGTTTTTAAAACCCTGTCCACAATCTTCAGAGTAGAAGTAACACCTAGCCCTCTCCTTGCTCTGTTTGGTATCAGTGGTGAAGAGTTACCTCTATCAGCCTCCAAAAGACAAGCACTGGCTTTTTGTTCCTTGTTAGCAAGGCGTGCAATTCTAATAAGATGGAAGGGTGCTGCCCTTCCAACTCATAAACAGTGGTTATATGACCTTTTGTCATGCTTGAAACTAGAAAAAATAAGGTGTTCTCTTCAGCACTCTACTGAGAAATTTAATAAAATATGGGGGCTTTTTCTTGATACATTCCAAAATATACAATAATATTTCAGGTGAATTCTGTTTTTTTTTTTTTTGTGCTCTCTGTTTTTGTCAGGTTTAAAGATGTAGTGTGTGGACATAGGGCAGTGACCTGGATAGGAGTGAATGGGATTAAGTTTTAAAGAATTTTTGTTTGCGTTTATGTATGTTGTTTAAACAGACCATACGTATAACATTTTTTGTACCCACGATTTCTTATTTGTATGTATAAAAGGAAAAAACTTTAATAAAAAAAAAACAGTGATTAAAAACCATATAAAAAACAAGTAAGCCTTATATCATCCTAAGTGTATGTTTTGTATATTGTACAACATATAAGGCTTATATGATACATATAAGGTATATATGATTTACTCCTGAAAGTGGCCTCTTTTGCATAGATTTCATACAATATAATAAAATGAATTTTACAAGAATCATATAAATACTATGTATGTTAAATACACGGATCTAATATGTAAAGTTATATTTTCCATATAGGTTTCATATGTTTTTCTTTTTAATTTGATACCATAATTTTGTAAAAAAAATTATACTTTACATATATGAAGAATTACCATTACATATATGAAGAAATACAATTATATAAAAGTTCTTTGTATTGAAAGTACATGTTTTTTGAATGAAATTTATGTTGTCTTTAATTTTTTTAATGGCTACCAACAAAAAGTATTTATAAAAAACTTATATGAGTATGAACCTTTACATATATATTTATATGCATAAATGACATGTCAGCTTATGAGAATTGCATAACATTAAAAAATTACCTATTCTTATAGTTTCATGCAGTTACCATTAAATTTACATAAAAAACACGAGTCACTTTAGAAATTGACAAAATTTAATTTGAACTTATAATGGTACAATACAAAATTCTACCATCCCAGTAACATTAACTGCAGTCTGTTAAAGAGAAGAAGAAATTCAGAAAAAAAAAATCTATATGTATAGCTCCTAATAGAATGGACTTTATAGTATGTAAATTGGTTTTACACTTAACACTAACATGGTAAACAGGATGAAAAACTTAAGCCTTTTAAAGAGCTAAAAACTGGCAACACTTCACCCTAACCAATTCACAGAATAATTTATTTAATCTCAATTAGAGACATTTTTACTTTTTGCGCGAAGCTCTGTGATCTTTGCAATGATCGTGCTTCCAATGCTGGAGGGCTGTGTCCCATGCCACCGCTCAAGAGTGGCACCTACGTATGAACACAAAAGGGGCATGGAAAAAGAATATCAGTAAAAAAAAAGTTAGTTTGAAAGAAACCAAGAAAAATCAACATTAGAAGGATATTTACATCAGGGTGTGGGGGTTAAAACATTTTATATCACTACCCTGATGCATGCTCAATAATCCAGGTAGAAAAATCTAAAAAGCTAAATCTGGTCCTCTGGACATTCAAAAAACAAAACAAAACAAAACAAAAAAATTGTAGAAACGTTTTGTCTTTCGTCCGAAAGACTTCATCAGTCTGAGAAACTGTATTCAGCTCAGTCTTATGTGGCATTACTCATGCCCTGAGAGCATGAATAAATTAAAGTAAATACAAAACAACGCCACCCTGGGAATTTCACCTAGAGCATTTACTTTAAGGCCACGCAGGTTCGCCTTACATTGATTAATCATCCGGGTCAACTGTTCAAAATAACAATGATTTATTACAATTAATCTAAAACATTTGTCAGTTATACCATCCTTAAAATGCAGTGTTTATTCACAATAAGTCACTCAGTAAATCATTAAAATTGGCATGCTAAACTACAACACAACAAAACTACATAAATAAACAAAAGATAACCCTTTAAACCCAACACACAAACACTGAATGATTTTCACAATTAAATACAGATCACCCTTCAACTGGTTCTGGCACTCGCGACATGCCGTAGGTAAGGCAAGTGGCCACACTGACGTCACACCCTGCACGCCACTGGAAGGGCAGCGGCTGACGACACCACAGTCCACTTTTCAAGCACTTGCGCACAGCTTCCTCAAACGGAGTTGCAGAGGAACCAGAGGGGACGCCGGAAGGAAAAAGCAGCAGTGTCCGGAAACAGAGCAGCAGTGGTCCCGATGGGGGGGGGAAGACCTAAGAAAGTTAATTAATAACTATTCTTCATACAGCTGCCACAAAATAGAGCTTACAATGACAATTGTTTCCTTACCTGCCGATCTTCACAACCATGTACACACGCACACACACTTGTGTATGAGGGAACGGAGAAGCGCAGCACCGTAGCACTTTACCTATGACAACACTTCCAATTAGTGTTTCTATCCGATCAGCTATTGTATATCAGCTATAGTACAGAGAGAGAGCGACAACACCTACCCCGTGAAGGAATAAACACCGGCCCGCACCTCACTCAGCGATGGGTTGCCTTGCACGGCCAACACCCACGGCCACCAGCCACACAGCGGGAGCACGAAGACGACCTTACTGACTGAATGCAGCAGCTACCTATATACCACGCCCACTGGCTCCTCGCAGCTGAGAACTATTGGTGTAATTAGGTGCCTTCCTCCATCACCACATTCTACACCCTCCTCTTGTATCGGCGGCCCGACGATCCATTAAAAACCGATCTCAGCTCCAAAACAAGCTGACACAGCTAGCAAGGAGGCGGAAGAACCTACTGAAAGGAGGTCTCTTGCCTATCTTGGGAGATGGTGCACATTAGAATGCTGTCCAGCATTGGCACGTTTAGAGCGCCGTAGGACCATTGGGTCAGCACAGCCGGCAGGGGGAACAAGCACAGCTTCAGAATGTCCAGTAGGCACCACCGGTCCGGATGGTGCCCCCGGCTCTCGGGACGCAGCCCCAGGCGGTGTTTCACTTGAGGGCAGGGCAGAAGCAACCATTAGGGGTTGCTGTTCGCAAACAAACAGATCATAATCAATGGGATCATCATCCTCAGACAAACCCACTTCTACAGGAGGCAATTCAGGGAGAGGAATGGAATCAGGAGGAACAACACCAACTACAGGTTTCAACATGGTGCGATGCACCTGTCTTGTTTTAGTCTGGTCATCCACGGGGGCGATGGTGTAAACAGAGCCACCCGCCTTCGGTGCCCTTAACACTCTATATTTATCGGATCTCCATCGGTCCGTGGTTTTATGAGGCTCCCTAGCCGTAAAGTCACGCAAAAACACCAACTGCCCTTCCTCTAAGGGAAGAGGTTTTACATGAGCATCCTGGGCATGCCTTTGGCGATCTGTAGCTTGTCTCAGATGTGCTTTAGCCCCCTCAAAGGCTCCCTGCAGACGAGCTTGATGCTCCTGAACCCACTCGTGGACCGAACCACCAACTGGACTCTCAACTCTACCCAACAGGAAATCTAGAGGCAATCTAGGTTCTTGACCAAACATCAAAAGGAAAGGTGACGCCCCAGTAGACTGATGAGGGGTCGTGTTATAACAGTAAAGAACCTGAGGCAAACAAGTATGCCAATCTCTCTTCCGAGACACAGGCAGCGTCCTTAACAGGTTATGTAGCATCCGGTTAAAGCGCTCACATTGACCATTCCCCTCTGGATGGTAGGGAGTGGTACGGGATTTCACAATGCCATATAACCTGCACAGCTGCTGAATAAGCAGGCTCTCAAAATTGCGACCCTGGTCAGAATGCAACCGAGCAGGGACACCAAATTTATAAAACCATTCAGTTACCAGCACCTTAGCCACTGTGGCAGCTCGCTGATCTCGTGTGGGGACAGCCACGGTGTATTTACTAAACACATCTGTCAAAACCAAAACATTTTCCAGGCCATCCTAGGTGGGCTCCAAGGTGGTATAATCAATGGCTAGGATTTCGTTGGGACGTTACGCCAGTAAATGCCCCATAGGACCATAAGCCCTGGGGTGAACATATTTTGCTACTTGGCACCTTCCACAAGCCTGACACCATTGGGCCACTTCGGAGACCATATAAGGCCAGTAACACAGATGTCGTAGGAGCGCCAAGGTTCGCTCCACCCCCTGATGACCATGTTCCTCATGAACTTGGGTCAGCACATCTTGAACAAGTACCCTGGGTAACACCAACTGAAAAACGACCTCACCACCATCTGATCTAAATATCTTCCGATAGAGCACTCCCTCTCTCTCTACAAACCGGTCCCACTGACGAAGCAGAACCAATGCGGCAGAAGATAACTGGGTCCGCTCCTCTCTACTGGGGTATTGGCCTTTCCTCCAAAACCCCAACACCTCCTGCAAGAGAGGATCGGTCAGCTGCAAAGCACACAGTTCGGCTGCAGTGTGTTGTGGCAAAACTGCCACAACCGCTTGGCGCGCTTCAACTGTCCCACACTCCAAAGCCCCCTGCAAGGCCTGAGGCATAACTGTTCCCGGAAGCATGGCTTTCATATATGGTGGATCGGGTAAGTGCTGACGAGAAAGTGCATCAGCATTTACATTAAGCTAAGCTGACCTGACCAATACTTTATCTCAAAGTCAAAAGAGGCCAGCTGCGCAACCCACCTCTGCTCAGTGGCGGCCAATTTAGCAGTGGACAAATGACTGAGGGGATTGTTATCAGTATATACAATACATTTGTTCCCTAACAAATAATCCCTGAATTTGTCAGCCATGGCCCACTTAAGGGCCAGAAACTCCAGCTTCATGGACCTATAGTTGGCCATGTTTCTCTCTGTGGGCCTCAACCCCCGACTAGCATAAGCAATCGGCCTTACCTTGCCTGCCTGCCGTTGGGAGAGCACAGCTCCCAGGCCGCCATGGCTGGCATCAACCTCCAAAATAAATGGCTGGGTAAAATCTGCATAAGCTAACACTGGTGTGGTAGTTAGCTTAGCCCTTAGATCTTCAAAACTCTGTTGACATTCAGCAGTCCAATACATAGCAAACCCAACCTCCGATTTCTTACCGGCTTTAGCACCACCACACTGAACCACAGCTCTATGCAAGGGGGCTGCTAATTTTGCAAAATCTTTTACAAAACGACGATAATAACTAGCAAAACCCAGAAATGACTGAAGCTCCGAGACTTTAGTAGGAGTAGGCCAGTTAGCTACAACCTCCACTTTACTGGGGTCTGTAGCAACCCCTTCACCAGAGATCACATGACCTAAATAACGTACCTCTTTCTGGAAGAAGGAACATTTACTAAGCTTTGCTTTGAGCCCCTGCTGATGAAGTCGACCTAGCACTACCTCCAGCCGTTCTAGATGCTGCTCCACACTAGAAGAAAAAACCACAATGTCGTCAAGATATAACAAAACAGATCAACACTGCTGATCCCCAAACAGGCACTGCATCAACCGTTGGAACGTGCTAGGTTTATTACACAACCCAAAAGGCATTCGGTTCCATTCAAACAACCCGAAGGGAGTGCAGAAGGCAGTTTTCGAACGATCTGCCTCCGCTACTGGAACTTGATTGTACCCACTGGCCAGATCAAGAGTGGAAAACCAACAGGCACCAGATAAAGCATCCAACGATTCTTCAATCCGGGGAAGGGGAAATGAATCCTTTCGGGTCTTGCTATTTAGCTGTCTATAGTCAACACACATTCTAATACTTCTATCTTTTTTCCTCACCAGGACTATGGGTGATGCAAACGGGTTGCTACTCTCACAAATGATCTGTGACGCAAGTAGTTGATTAATATGGTCCTTCACCACCTCATACTCAGAAGGGGGGATGCGCCTATAGCGCTGTCTAACGGGTGCATCATCTACCAAAGGAATTTCATGAGTTATCATACTGGTACAGCCCAAATCACCATCATTAGAAGAAAAAACTGTCACATACTGTTGGGGCAATGATCTCGCCTGCCCCTGTTCTTCCATAGACAATAACGAAAAATCCAAATCCTTCACTTGTTGTTGTACACTAACCGAAGCCATCTGGCACCCCAGTGTAGCCACCTTGGCTGGACTTTCGGAAATCCCTGTGGGAAGGCTAATAACATGTACGACACTCAAGGTGCCAACCACAATGCGAGGATATAACACCACCTCGTTGGAACCAACATTAACAATGGGCACATAAGCCGTTTCCCTAATTACCGGAACTAAGGCAGGGGAAGCGAGCAACCCAGATGGCAATCCACACTCTACAGGTTCAAACAGAGCCGTCGAGCCTGAATATTCATCAGAGCAGGTGACAGCCACGATTTTCATGACTCCCCCAGGAATCCGACAGCTTGTTTTCTTCCTAACTTTAACCCTTCCAGGGCCACTTCGAGATTCCTGTAAAGAAGCAGACTGGCACTGCTGCAGGGCCTGCACGACTGACCGAGGGGCCTCAGAAACACCAGACATAGAAGACCAAGCCATCCCATGTAGCCCAAACTGTTCCTGATAACACCTCCTGATCACATTCATCCCCAGAACACCCGGAACTTCACCACAAGGGTCCTTTACCACCAAGACACCACATTGAGGAATTAATTTGCTACAAAGTTGCACCTCAAGTTCTAAATAACCAATATATGGGATTTTAAGACCATTGGCGGCCTTAAGTTCCAACCAGTGACATGAATGAACCCTGAGGCTGTTAGACTCATGAATAAATAAAAATAAAATTAAAATAAACACTGCAAAATATCACATCATGGTGATGCTGATATGTTTTCTTGTTGCTGTGTTCATCTGTGACCATCTGTGACCATCTGCTCATACAAACTCATGTTCGTGCTGCTGTTTATTCCCACTATATTAGGCTTAGTGTATTACTAGTTGATGTTTTTCTTAGTTAGTTCTCGATGTTATTACTGTTTTTCTCTTTCATTTGTTGTTGGATGTAACTGGGACCTCGTGTACATAATCTCGTTTTCATCTCATGTACCACATGCGGTGCAAATGACAATAAAGACTCTCTGACTCTGACTCTGACTCTGAATGGAGGCATCCCATACTTCCAGACTCCATATACTGGCGAAAGAAACTTTCAGAGACCGTGGACACCATTGAACCAGTGTCCAACAAACAAGGGACCGTTACTCCACCCATGACTACATCTACATGAGGACAAGCGGATACCAATTTAGACGCACCAAAATTTCTCATAACAGGCTATGAGCCAATAACACCCCCACCTGAACGGTGACTCGGCAGTTTGGTGAGGACTAGTTTTCCCCCTCTGAATTGGGGTGGGACTGGGGAGCTGGATTACTCTGAGCTGAGACCCGAGCAGAGGCACGCACCCGTCACATTCCCGCGCGAAGTGACCGGGCCGATTACACCGTCTACAGATCACTGGACCAGAGAACCGATGACGGTTAGGACTACGGAAGTTTTTCAGCTGGGAAATGCTCTCACTCAGCTGCTGAAGCTGTTCTTGCTGACACCTTAACATTGCTCTAAGCTGGCTCATTTCCGATTCAGCTGCTAGGGGGGCTACCCGCGGGCTACCATGAATCCCATACTGAATCCCATGAATAGACGGGACTGATTGACTATGACTTCTCACCCCATAAGATACCCCCTCGCGCTCCCACTGAATCGCTGCAGCCCTAACCTCCAGCAGAGTGCTGTCTGGCCTCACGCGCACAAACTGCTTCAGTTCGCGACGCAGAGAACCATCCAACACCTGCTCAACAAACTGATCTCTTAACAACATCTCTGAGTTCAACATGCCAGCCGGTGCGCGCTGCCTGACCCTCTCCATAAGGCTCATTAACGCGAGGGAGAACTCCTGAAGACTCTCTCCCTCTTGTTGTCTCCTGGAAAAGAAGGTCTCTTGTAAAGCAACGTATGACTCTGCACAGCCATATAATTCCTGTAAAATTTCAAATATTCTGGCAGGGTCCTCTCTCTCTGCACTAGAACGATACTTAATTTCATTTTGAGCCTCTCCCTCCAAGTGATCCAAGAGAAAAAAAGCTTTATCAGCCACAGATAAATGTTGCGCCCTCATACACATCTCCGCTTCCTCCATCCACTCACTCAGTCCTATGCCGGTCCTTCCTCTAAAGATAGGACATTTCCTATCTCTAGGCACAAAAATCAACCTCTCTGTAGGAGGGACATTGGATACTCCTGAAGTCGACGGCTGAGCAGAAGTCGACGGCTGAGCACTCAAGCCAGCCTGCCTTTGTCGCAACTGCTCATTGTCAATTTGTAAGCTCGCTACCAATTCTTTAAGTTCCTTAATTTCTTCAGCCATAATTACAAACTTTTATCCACCAACCACTTTAAAGATGTATTAGAACCACCACTCTAAAGATTTGCTGGGACCACCACTGCTCTGCTTCCGGACCGGCCAATCTACACACAAAACAAAAAACATTAACCATAGGAAAAAAAACAAACACACAAAACACCAATATTGTAAATCTCAAACTACTGGTCCCAGATGTTCATAAAAAGCAAATGCAAACGCCCTATCAAAAACGCCAAAATGTGGCATTACTCATGCCCTGAGAGCATGAATAAATTAAAGTAAATACAAAACAACGCCACCCTTCACCCAGAGCATTTACTTTAAGGCCACGCAGGTTCACCTTGCATTGATTAAAACATCCGGGACAACTGTTCAAAATAACAATGATTTATTACAATTAATCTAAACATTTGTCAGTTATACCATCCTTAAAATGCAGTGTTTATTCACAATTAGTCACTCAGTAAATCATTAAAATTGGCATGCTAAACTACAACACAACAAAACTACATAAATAAACAAAAGATAACCCTTTAAACCCAACACACAAACACTGAATGATTTTCACAATTAAATACAGATCACCCTTCAACTGGTTCTGGCACTCGCGACATGCCGTAGGTAAGGCAAGTGGCCACACTGACGTCACACCCTGCACGCCACTGGAAGGGCAGCGGCTGACGACACCACAGTCCACTTTTCAAGCACTTGCGCACAGCTTCCTCAAACGGAGTTGCAGAGGAACCAGAGGGGACGCCGGAAGGAAAAAGCAGCAGTGTCCGGAAACAGAGCAGCAGTGGTCCCGATGGGGGGGGGAAGACCTAAGAAAGTTAATTAATAACTATTCTTCATACAGCTGCCACAAAATAGAGCTTACAATGACAATTGTTTCCTTACCTGCCGATCTTCACAACCATGTACACACGCACACACACTTGTGTATGAGGGAACGGAGAAGCGCAGCACCGTAGCACTTTACCTATGACAACACTTCCAATTAGTGTTTCTATCCGATCAGCTATTGTATATCAGCTATAGTACAGAGAGAGAGCGACAACACCTACCCCGTGAAGGAATAAACACCGGCCCGCACCTCACTCAGCGATGGGTTGCCTTGCACGGCCAACACCCACGGCCACCAGCCACACAGCGGGAGCACGAAGACGACCTTACTGACTGAATGCAGCAGCTACCTATATACCATGCCCACTGGCTCCTCGCAGCTGAGAACTATTGGTGTAATTAGGTGGATGAACCAGTTGGCTGATGACAGCCAAAACCAGCTGCTCACATGATCAAGGAGGACCATCAGCCTAACGATGGATCGTTAGCACCCTGATGGTTGTTTGCTATTCACAGAGGGCTGAGTGATACTAGCAATAACAGCATTGTAAGAGGAGGACAGTTGAACCCAGAGGCCTCCACCCCTGTTTAATGGTGGACAGTTTCTTTTCACAAACCAATATCACTCTATATATCTACTAAGAAATCCTATTCATAAAGTAATGAACCAGACACAGTACACCAAACTGTTAATGTGTACTGTAGTCACACTCTGACACAATAAAAGTCTGAAAACTTACTGTAGATAGCATCCAGTTTTATTTTGTCCAGAGGTAGACGAGCATCTCCTCGGCCTCATTTCCTCCCTCGAAGATTGCTGACCAGCAGAGTCTCTGCTAGAAAGACTGCTGTGAGCAGATGCCTCACAAAAACTGTAGCTGAATTTGCATTGGTAGCATAGGCCCAAGCCAGTTTCTTGACCGTCACTCCAGTCCCAGGATGGATCTCCACCTGTTTAATGGAGACATGCAAAAGGTGCATTTAGGATATAGTGATGAACGTTTTTATTCATAGGGGCCTCCCCTATAACTGGATTAATGAAAAAAAAAATCCCAGCAAATGTTGATAAGTGGCGTTGAATTTTTGTTTTTGCCAATCACTTAACATAGTCTCTATACCTGGGGTCACCAACATGGTGCCCGTGGGCACCCGGGTGCCCCCAAGGACCATTTGAGGTGCCCCCGGACCTGTTCTAAAAATAGCACAACTCATTACTAAGCTGCATTTAAAATTTAATTTTATTCAGTTGTTATTCTTTTTTTGTATTTATATATATATTTTAAAATGTCTATCTTAAAAATATGTTCTTAAAAGTTTGTTTATTATACTTTTTTTCAATGTACGCTTTGTTATTTCTGAAGAGTTTATCAAACTGGTGCTCTTTGTATGACTTCGTACCCACGAAGTAGCTCTCAGTTTCAAAAAGGTTGGTGACCCCTGCTATACAATGTCCACTTGCTTTACTAACACACATTATTATTTATTAACCTTTATTTAAGCAGGCAAATCCCATAGAGATCACAGATTTCTTTTTCAAGTGAGGCCTGGACCTGAAGGCAGAACATGCATGTTTTTGATCTGTGGGAGGAAACTGGAGTACTCGGAAAAAACCCACGCAAGCACGAGAAGAACATGCAAACTCCACACAGAAACACCCCACGTCTAACCGGGGATTGAACCCAGGACCTTCTATGTGAGACAATAGTGCTAACCCTGGGACGTCGTGCTGCCAAATTTGATCACATCAGTTAAAAATTTGCTGCAAAACGCACTAGAGTTGCCAAACACTTTCATATCTATAGGGTGCCATTTGCAAAGTTACAAAAATCAACAGCAATATTTCAGTTTAGAGAAAACTTTTTTCCCAGTCATATTTTAACTATGTTATACACGTCATTGTTCCAAATTAAATATTTAATGTGATAGCTAAATATTTAGTTTACAAAACTAAATACTGAACTTGCAAGTAAAATATTTAAGTTTGTGAACTAAATGAATTTAGGTGTAAATTAAATATTTGTTTTCTAAAACTACACATTTAATTTCAAAAATAAATATCGAATTTGCTAACTAAACATTTAGCCAGTTATTCCATTGTTCAACAGGAAATATGGGCTTACCTTTTATTGCTCTATAAATATTGGTTGTTTCCAGAGATTTTTTCCATGTTTCCCTTTCCCCTTCATGTTGAATTTGGCCATTAACGAATTGGTGAAGAGCCTGAAGAACAATTGAAATTATGAATCATACTGTATATGGATGAGAATATACAATTACTGAACTCCATGTTGAGTGGCTTACAGATGGTTGGTGGGTGGGTGAGCGTGTGTTTGTGTGTCGATACATACCTATCAAAAACTTTGTAGACAAAGTCCTTGGTGTCCTTTCCTCAAATTCTGGAAATCTGCTGAACCTGTTGGAATAAATCCATAATACAGTTGACTGACACTTCCAATAGAACCTAACAGTGTTTGGTTGTACTACGTTATGCTCGGCTTTCCTTCAGACTTGTAAAAAAAACTACCAGGGTAGCAAATGTTTTGGAGTCAGAGTCGCTCCTCCACTCTCGCACAATCCTCCATGGTCTCCATCCTCTTAATTGGCACAGCTGAAGAGTCGTGATGTACATGGTGTAGGTGATCACAGAGGTCAATACAGAAGTTGAATATTTTCGCTGAAACACTGGGGGGAAAACAAAACAAAAACACACATTTCTTGATTACAATGGTTATCTCTCCAATAGCAAGGTTGCTGGTTGATATTTTTTTTCAAGTGTCTCACTGCTAACTGATCAATACTTACCACCCTGAGGAAATGGGAATGCCCATCTTCCAAATTCTGATCTGGAAGTAGCATCGTTGTGCTCGGACCTTGACTTCATAACACAAATACAAATGAGCCATTACTGAAGAGCCAACAATAAGCCCTCGGAACAACTAGAAGAAGTAGTTACTGAATTGGTGCTTTTTGCAGTTTCTTTACCTGCCACAATAGCCTTCTCGAATGTCATCACTGGTAGCACTTTCTACTGCATGTCATCCAGTCACCCCCCAGGGATAATTTTATCCCTCATTGCCTGTTTGGTTTTTGTGGCACTCATCTTATTTGGCCAATTACCACACTTCACTAGTATTGGCCAGAATCGGACACCACTACTTTTGAAAAGTTGGACACCATCAATATTTACAGTAATCTGCACATCATTGCTGACATAAATAACGACAGATCCCCTTCTCTAGGCCATAGTACATGTACTGCCTGCCACATTTAGGCTCTGTGGTGTTACACTGTGGTGTAGTAGTGTATGGTAATCCACAGGCAATATGTGTCCTTGCTTTCTTAATATGGCCAATAAACCATTAAGTGCTCTGTGTGTCAATGGGTGTTCTAAGGCCCATTACTGTACTATAATGTACAGTTACCAAGCACTTCACCTATCCTAACACAGTACCCTACATAAATAAATAAAAAACACATACAGTACATTTAGAGACAATTTAGAGACAATTACAGTAAATCAAAAAATAAAATGTCTTACTTTGAGCTGGTCAAGCCTGTCTCCGTCTTTTAGCATGTTAACTCCTTGCACGTCCGACCTCTGCTGCTTCACGCGGTCCAAACTGTTTACAAGAAGGACTGTTAGCATGTTAACTCCATACATAATAAAGGGAAAAAGAGTGAATAACACTGCGCCGTTTCTCTGCGGTGTCCATACAAAAGGCCGCCCCTCGTTAGCATTTTAGCTCCGCCCGTTAGCGTTAGCACCTCCAAAAGGCTTCCGCAGCTGTTTCTTTTTCTCTGCGTTTTAGCATGATAGGTCGGTGTCCATCCAACATCTGAGCTGCCAGGCGGACATTGATACGAGCTCCCGGCCGCCGCCCGTCGGCTCCGTGTCCCCGGTGGAGCCTTAGCACCACTCCTGATCTTCTTCTTCTTCTTTCGGTTTTTCCCTTTTCAGGGGTCGCCACAGCGAGTCATCCTCCTCCACCTCACTCTATCCTCTGCATCCTCTGTCCTCACTCCAACTACCTCCATGTCCTCTCTAACTGCATCCATATATCTCCTCTTTGGCCTTCCTCTGTGTCTTTTTCCTGGCAGCTGCATTTCTAACATCCTTCTACCAATATACCCACTGTCCCTCCTCTGGACATGTCCAAACCATCTCAGTCTGGCCTCCCTAACTTTATCTCCCAGTTGTTCAACATGTGCTGTACCTCTGATGATCTCATTCCTGATCTTATCCATCCTTGTCACTCCTAAGGAGAACCTCAGCATCTTCATTTCTGCTACTTCCAGTTCTTTCTCCTGTCTTTTTGTCAATGACACTGTCTCCAGACCATACAACATAGCTGGTCTCACCACTGTCTTGTAAACTTTTCCTTTGACCTTTGCTGACACCTTTTTGTCACAAATCACTCCTGAAACTTTTCTCCATCCACTCCATCCTGCCTGGACTCTCTTTTTCACCTCTTTACCACATTCCCCATTTTCCTGGACAGTGGACCCCAAGTACTTGAAGTCCTGCACCTTTGTGACCTCTGCTCCTTGTAGCCTCACTGTTCCACTGGCCTCCCTCTCATTCACACACATGTACTCTGTCTTACTACGACTGACTTTCATTCCTCTTCTTTCAAGAGCATACCTCCACCTCTCCAAGTTCTCTTCCACTTGTTCCCTGTTCTCACCACAGATCACAATGTCATCTGCAAACATCATAGTCCATGGGGATTCCTGCCTGACCTCATCTGTTAGTCGGTCCATCACCAGAGCAAACAAGAAGGGGCTCAGAGCCGATCCTTGATGCAATCCCACCTCCACCTTGAAGCTATCTGTCACTCCCACAGCACATCTCACCACTGTCCTGCTGTCCTCATACATGTCCTGTACCAGTCTAACATACTTTTCTGCCACTCCAGATTTCCTCATGCAATACCACACCTCTTCTCTTGGTACCCTGTCATATGCTTTTTCTAAATCCACAAACACACAATGGAGTTCTTTCTGACCCTCTCTGTACTTCTCTATCAACATCCTCAAAGCAAAGATGGCATCTGTGGTGCTCTTTCTTGGCATGAAACCATACTGCTGCTCACAGATAGTCACATCTTGTCTAAGTCTTGCTTCCACAACTCTCTCCCAGATCTTCATTGTGTGGCTCATCAACTTAATTCCCCTGTAGTTGCTACAACTCTGTACATCACCCTTGTTCTTAAAAATGGGAACCAGCACACTTCTTCTCCATTCTTCAGGCATTTTCTCACCCTCAAATATTCCATTAAATATTTGAGTCAAAAACCTCACTGCCATCTCTCCAAGACATTTCCAAACCTCCACTGGTATGTCATCAGGTCCTACTGCCTTCCCCTTCTTCATTCTTTTCAGAGCTTTCCGGACTTCACCCTCACTAATCTTTCCCACTTCCTGGTCCACAGTTTCTATGACCTCCACTCTTCTTTCTCTTTCATTCTCTTCATTCATTAGCTCCTCAAAGTAATCCTTCCATCTTCCCATCACACTCTCCTCACTTGTTAGAACATTCCCATTCCCATCTTTAATAAGCCTAACCTGCTGCACATCCTTTCCAGCCTGATCCCTCTGTCTTGCCAATCGGTACAAGTCCTTCTCGCCCTCTTTAGTGTCCAGTCTCCCATATAACTCATTGTACGCCCTCTGCTTTGCCTTAGCTACTTCCCTCTTTGCTCTATGTCCCATCTCCTTATATTCCTGTCTCCTCTCTTCAGTCCTCTCACTGTCATATTTCTTCTTGGCTAATCTCTTTCTTTGAATGGCGTCCTGCACTTCACTATTCCACCACCAGGTTTCCTTATCATCTATTCTCTGTCCAGATGACACACCAAGTACCTTCCTACCTGTCTCTCTAATTACTGTTGCTGTAGTAGCCCAGTCACTTGGAAGCTCTTTCTTACCACCCAGAGCCTTTAACAGCTCGTCTCTGAATTTCTCACAACATTCTTCCTTCTTTAGCTTCCACCATTTGGTCTTCTTCTCTGGTTTTACTCTTTTTCTCTTCTTCGCAACAACAGTCATTCTACACACAACCATCCGATGCTGTCTGGCCACGCTCTCCCCTGCTACAACCTTACAGTCTCCAATCTCTCTCAGGTTTCCTCTTCTACACAGAATGTAGTCGACCTGTGTAGTGGACCTACCCAGGGTCAAATTAAGGTTTTTGAACTGTCCAGTGATGACCTTTACTGACCTCTCAGTAAAGCAAGACATTTACTACAAAATCATTCATTAAGCTGTAATCTGATAAATATAGTCACCAAAAGAGACTATTTCTATCTTTGATTTTAGGCTGATGTGATCAAAAGAATAACATTTGTCATTTTCATGATGTGTGCTTTTAAGCTGTGTTATTCTTTAAGAGTTAAACTGTGTTCACTGCTGTGTTAAAGGGAAATCTCGGGTCACAGAGACCCGACTGTTTTGTTTAGAAATAAGAAGACAGTTTAATCCGTTGTTTTTCATGAACAAGGCTCCAGCTTTCTCTGTCTGTTCCTAAACATTTCTCTCTGCTGCTGCTTGTAACCTTGGGTTTGATAAGACAAATGAACTCCTCGACTGGTCCTTCCTTAAGTACTAGTCTAAGCTTTTGCTGAAAGGCTTCAGAGTTAGCTGGGAACTTCGAAAGATGATGTGAACTTTCCAAAGAGCTGAATGACCAGTAGTCACGCGCTAAGGACTCGTCATCCAGCTGGGACTGATAACATGTTGTTATGGGTCCACTTTTAAGGAACAGAGCTCAAAAACTTTGTTTATTCCCTCCTGGAATAAGTTTATCTTGAAGTCAGAGGCCTGAAGCTGACATATTCTCTGATGACCAAGCGAAAACCAGGAGACGTTGGAAAACGTAAACCAGAACCCTGCTTGAAGGTATTGTACTGGTCCCCACAAGGACCCGTACATCTGAAAAGCTACAAGGTCTTCCCTCTTACCGGGCGGTCGTCAAAAGGTAAAGAGCTGTTTACAAAACGTACCTGGATTTTAGCAGAAGTCGGAGGAGAAGTGTCACTCTGGTATCATGCTCACGATAATTTCTTCTTAAATCTTTCCTCCTACTCTTTCCCCTCTCAATCTAAGCTGGAAACTATATTAAGCTGAAGAGCCCACAGACTAAATATGTTAACATCCAATATTGAAGTCTGTTGTGTTAAATTTAAGTGTGCTGACGTATTAATTTGAAAGAAAGTGAAATCATGTCAATCAAGTGTAATGGTGTTAATTTAGTTGATTCATTTTAAATAAATGATAGTGTCTCTTTGACATATCAAGCTAAGTTAACGTGTCCATTGTCACTTAATGGCTCTGTTTATTTATCCATCATAAAGATCACAGAAATATTGGGTAAACTGAAAAAGAACAGAATCCGTGAATTTACTATTCAATCTGAATAAGTAAATTAATTAAGGTAAAGAGGTCAGTATTAATATTGACCTCCTCATTAACCCCTTACATCTGGTGGCCCGTCGTACGTGGTTCTGAAAGTTTATTGATATATCTGTGATCTCTCATGAACTTGAAACGTTATGTTGGCATGATTATTCCAAGTTTTAGACTCTAACAGATTAATTATTTTGGCTGGAAAAGTGTTCAGATCGATTGCAGGACTGCAGTTAATGACATTTGAAGCTGAAATTGTTATTTGTTCAACTTTTGAAGCGCTATAAGTAGTTTGGTGGGGATCTGTCTCGCTGTGTGGGAAGTGTCTGGTGGTTCTGATAAGGACCCGGTCCAGATTACGTTGCACAAGCTGAGGCAATCTCACTGCATAATGACCGCCGAGTCAAAAGCCTGAAAGCTACTTTAACATCTACAAGATTGCTGTGTGTGGTATTTTTGCAAGTTAGAGCAGGTCGAAAAAGCATATTACTGTTAGAACGTGTCGGCTGGGTTCTGTCAGACCCGTTTCCTGCTCCATTGAAAAGTGGACCGGAACCGACCTTGAAGTGGCTCCGAGCGAGTCCGTGTTTGTTCTGCAGCTGAAGTGCTGGGTTACTGAATGTAGCTAAGTCGTGCCTGTTTTATTTGTGATTGCCACGTTTCAGAATTTTGGGAAGTTTATTTAAAGCGTTTGAGTTGTTTAAGAGTCTAGAGTTGCGTGCTAAGCTAACGTTACATAGACGTGTCCTACACGTTGTTTATGAGCTGTGATTGGATGAACGAGAGCTGTGAGCTGTCAATCACTCGTGGCGAACGCTGATTCGCTGTAGTGGGAACGCACGCCGTTGCGACCAACCCACTTTGTCGTCATTTCCGGTACTACATTGGGCGAAGGTAAGAAAACTTCATTTACCATGAACGCTTGGGAATGAACTACAAACGCTGTTTGGTTGACGTCACGTATCTGTTTAGCGAGCTCCGCCTCGCTCAACGGAAGCTGGTGACGCACTGCGTCGACCCGCCTACTTGTGTCGTCATTTCCAGGTGCACTTTGGGTGACGAGCAGTTTCACTCAACACAAGACAAACGGAGATTTCACTAAAAGTTTAAAAACTCATTTAAAGCCATCTAAACTGTCTAACAACATATATTTGTCTCTGACAAGACCGCAGTTCGAGCGTTTATCACGAACATACTAGAAACTAACTCTAACAGGTTGTTTTTAGTTTAAATACTGATTAGAAAAATCAGTTTCCTCGTGATTAAAATTAGGACTCGAAGCTGCCCCCTGTTGGTTAAAAGACGTTGACAGATGAGTTTTCTCAAATACATCATGAGAAGTCAGCATTTTTATGGTGAATTACCAGCTTTTAAAAAATTGTTCTGTACACAAACAAAAAACTCCTGTTTATTCTAAATACAAATTTTAGAATAACAGAGGTACAGACAAACGATTCATGCTCATTTTAAATACTGAAGAGATTTAAAATAACACTCAAAAGGGAATTTTTATTTGATTTTCAAATTAAATAAAAAAAAAAAGTGATGGAGATCAGAGCAATTCCACATTATGCTCTTCACATCTCTGAATTTTAAACAGAATTGGTGTGTACATCTGTACACTTTTAGTTAAAAATGGCATTTTTAACGTTTTTCTGTGTAAAATTAATGACTCCAGTATATTTTAAAGAAAAAGTTTAAAATAACAAACAAAAAGCATCTGCTGACTTGATTTTCACAAAAATCAAAACAAAGATAGCAGAACAAATTTGAGGATGTCAAATGACAACAAATTAATAAAAATCACTGATTTTTATTTGGAATAACATCTATAATGTTATGTTGAGCATACAAAAACTCCAGTTTATTTTAAATAAAAAAATATTTAAAATAACAAACAAGAAATCCTATTTTCACTCCTGATAACTGTCAAAATACAGCAAAAACAGTTTAGCCAAACTGCAATACATCTTTTTAAGGCATGATGGAGCAGCTTCCTGGGAACATTTTAGTGTGAATATTGCATTTATTTCAAATCTTTTAAAAAGTGTTTGAGTAAGTAAAACGAAAATCATGTTTGTGTTAGTTAGTAACTGTTGTTAAAAAATAAGTTATATATAAAGTTAACACTGCAAGGGCATTTAACTTTTACAATTCATTTAAGGGTAAACCCTGAAAGAAGGTACCTATGAATAGAAATACTTATTACACGGTGAAACACTTAAACCACACAGCTGGTTAGTTTGATTGACTCAGTGCTACATTAAAAGTGAAGATGTATCTGCACACATTAAAATACGAACTGTCTTATTGATTTTCACAAACAATCAAAACAAAGATGGAAGTTCAAGAAGGTGCGCGTCCAAGGTTCATACAGTATGTGCCTCTAGAAGACTCATACATCAAAGGATCCCAAGAGGAACCCCGAAGCCGAGGACCTGCTCCCCCTGCACCTCGCACAGAGAAAAAATCTTTCTCATTGTGTGGTGACTACTTAGCTGCACGAGATGTCTTGCAGAGAAAAGATGAACATCCATTGCATTTCTTTGACAGAATTTTCAAGGCGTATGCAGGTGACATAAAGGAACCAGGCCTGGAAGAGCAGACGCTTTTCAAATCTGTTTTCAGAAATAATCTAATCTCTGATATTAGATTCAAGTTGCCATTGTACACCTGGTGTGAATTAGAAGTAACATCTTTGGATGAAATAAAACGGGGTGTTGTAAAGGTTTTTTACGCTAATATGCAAGGCAAGGCTGAAGCTTTCAAGCTGCTCGAAGCAAAGCTTGAATTGATAAGGAAGAAGAGCAAACGAGAAAGAGAAGAACTTCTCAAAAAAGGCCTTGAGTTACAACGTCAGTTTAGAAAAAAAGCCTTGAAACAGTGTGCTGTAACTGCGGCTGAGGCTCACATGCGAAGCAAAACACCCTCTGAGGTGTACCCAGGTCAAAAGGTCGTATCCCAGTCGCTAAAAATAGAAGAGGTTCTCTCTCCTATGGAAAGCGAGAATAAACACTGTCGTATCAAAGGCCCTCTGACCTCAGAGGAGATGGAGAACATACGTCAGTTGTTAGAAGAGTTGGATAATGCACGCAAGCATAAACAAGATTTTCAAACTGACATACACCGAAATGTTGGTACCAGTTGGAACAGTGACTCAAAATGGTTTAAAGGGAGCCCCGCTCCTGAAGCACCTCAGATTGAAAAATCTGAGACAAGCAACGAACCACAAAAGGTAGGTGTTCACTCTCTAAGAGACCCAAAATGGTTCAGATCGAACCAGGTGGGTGAAAACCAAGGTCTAACGGTGGGTGAACTTCAAAAGAAATTGAAGTATGAGGACCTATACTCATGTAACAATGCGTGGTCCCAACAGAAACCCCCGAGCCTCGGAACTGCACCTCCTGCGCCTCGAACAGAACAGTTCGAGACGCGCAAAGAGTCACGAATGTCCCGGAAAAATGGCCCAACACCTCTATGCTCGGAAGAGACAGAGGATGTAAGTAGTTTGTCAGTAGATTTGAATGTTACTGTGCTTGACCAACCTGATACAATGAGTGGCGTTATCATTGATAATGACACTATCAACATTGACCAACCTGGAGCGATGTGTAGCACTGTCTTTCACAAAGACTCAGAGCACACAAATAACTCAGCGCACACTACTACCAACATTGCCATGGATGTTGACAGCAAACCAATTGCTGACACACAACAACATCCTGAAGGTCATGATGCTGACAGCCAACAAGATGCTGACAGTAAACAAGATTACACAGACAGAGTCACACGTGAACAGAAACGTGGGCCAAGACCTGTGAGGTTTCTGTGTAACTTTATACAAAGGGGGGTGGCTAAGAAAGCTTACCTACCTATCACACTGGAAGGTGTCCTTGAGCGTGAAGCCCTCCTGGATGGCAGTGCTGATATAACCATTATGTCGGCCAAGCTGTTCAAGGAGCTGAGGACCGCCGCTAACGGTGTTGACAGGCAAATACCCTTTGAGAAATGTGCTATTGAGCTACAGGGTCTCGCAGAGACGAGAACAACCCTAACAGCTATGGCTATGGTTCACATGCAGATTGGCGAAATGACACTACGCCACCCGGTGTACGTGTCTAAACTTGACTCATTCCCATTTTTGGTTGGCCAAGATTTTATAAACCGCTTCAACGCGATTATAGATTATGGTCGACGGAAAATGTGGAGCACAGTGAGAAAACCCCTGCCAATAAAAGTGCTTCCTAGTTGCGATACAGACTGCCTAACCGCAGGTACCCGCAAAGGA
>JBBPBX010045466.1:0-19479 GCA_038048925.1 Garcialebias charrua
GTTTTATTTTTAGCTTCTGGGCTGAAGCCAAGAAGATGCAGAGGAGCTACTGTAACACAGCAGCTCGTTTTGCAGGGTCACTGTGGTCCAACGGAGAAACCTGGGGAGAGAACGTGTCGCAGCTGAGTTTTACCTGTAAAGGCCCTACAGATGTAGATAAATGTGTTTGTTTGTACACAACGACAATGAAATCAACTCGGAAAAATCAGACTTTTATTTATTTCAACAGATAGATAAAAAATAAAGAAGCTGGTCTTGACAGACCGTGACTTTATATTTTATGTTGTACGACTTTTTGAGGCAATCACTGTAATGAAGAAACTGTAATTTTCTCAAAGTCTTGTGCACCTACAGGTATTTTGGTCCACTCCTCATGAGCAAACTGCTTCAGGTGTGAAGGGTTCCTTCTCCAGACTGCGTCTTCGAGCTCCTTCCACACATGTTCAACAGGATTCAGATCAGGCCTCAGGAGGCCGCTTCAGAATAGTTGACTGTTGTTCTGAATCATTTCTGTGTGGTTTGGGTCATTATCCAACAGGAGGACTCATGACCTGAAACTGAGACCAAACTTTCTGACACTGAGCAGCACATTTTGCTCCAGGTTTTTTTTTTCTGCACTTGCTCTCGCACAAGGCGGACGCATTTTCTCTCCCTCCCCTGTTCTCCTCTTCCTCCTGCTTTTTACTCTTCTGTCTGTGTATTGGAGCTCCTGTTACACATCTTCCAAATGAAAAATACTATTATGGATCTGGTGATCTGGACTTTCAACACAATCGACAAAATCTTTTCAACAAAGCGACAGGGTCCTGGGGGAGCCCTCACGTCCCGCTGAGGGTCTGGCTGCAGGATACATTATGGATGTGGGAGCTGATGTGTCTTTCCATTTTGTCTCAGGAGGATGCTAAAGACATTTATAATTAGATTTATGATAACAGGTTTCCTGCTTTTTGGAATCGTCTGGTTCCTTGTTAATTAACATACAAAGAAGACGTCTGCAGCAAGGGCGTAGATTTCATCTCATTATTAGGGGGGACCATAAACAGGGAAATTTTTTAAGAGCAATTTTGGGGGGGTCGGCAAAGTTACAGTGAAATGTAATGCAAAATGTACAGAGGGAAGTTTATCCAAACTACATGCATATACTATGCATAATAATCAGCAATAATATTGATTTAAATGGCATGCATTTAGTAGTCTTAATACTACTATTAATCAGTACAATAGTGACACTCATTACTCTTGTAAAAAAATTGTTCAATCTTTGCCACTTGTCATTTTGACAAGTGGCAAAATGAGAATTTTGCAAAATAGGTCCCCTCTAAATATTGTTTAAATTTCAGTTTGGCTTGTATTCATAGATTGCTGTGGTCAGTGTCACTGATAATCTGGTACCACACCTTCCCAAAATCTTAAAGCTTAAAAAGAAAACAGTTTTCAAGGAGAAGAAATACTTTAATGCAGGGGTCACCAAACTTTTTGAGACTGAGAGCTACTTCAGTGGGACCAAGAGGCACAAAGGTCCACTTGTTCGTTCCAAACAAATTTGCATGGTTCAACTTTAATTATAGTATTAATAATAATACATTTACATACATGTGAATATATGACTGCCTGATCACATCTGATCTGGTCTGTATTATTAAAGACTCCACACAATGATTTAGCTTGGTAAATATGATCAATTATTATTGATAATTACCAGTAGTGATTAGAACTCTCAATCAAGAACTTGAGTCCTCAGTTTGAATAATTTTTTGGCTCTTCTGTGCAAATGTAAATTGTTCTTAGCTTTGACTGGGAGTGTGGATGGTTGTTTGTCTCTTTGTCTGTCTCTGTGATGGACTGGAGACGTGTCCTGGGTGTCTCTGGTGACCTGTCCTGGGTGTCCCTGCCTTCACACAAAAGCAGCTGAGATTGGTTCCAGTCCTAAACAAGGGGGCATAATGGATTACTTATTAACTGATATTTAAACATAAAACACTATTTCTTTTATGTTAAACTCAATCTGTAACATTTGAAATTCATTGTATTTTATAAATATTTTATTAACTGTTTTGTAGAAATGAACACGTTTGTAACATTCATTCAAAATATGCCTTTTACTATTAACAAATCTGTAGCATTTTTTAAGAACCTATTAAGAATAAAATCTTCCAGTTGCAGATACAAAATATCAATAATGTAATATAATAAACAGTGACATTTTTTAATTAATCATGTGACATAAGTATTGATCCTCAACATTTTTTATAATAATAATTTATTTATAAAGCCCTTTAAAACAACCACAGCTGCAACAAAGTGCTACACATATAAAATCATTTTAACTAATCATCACATCTTCTCTACTCTTTTTAAATTAATTATCTTTCACATATTTTATCATTACTTCTTTCAAGAGCTCCACACCTGAAAATATGATGAATGTGAATCCATCCTGCTCAAAGATGCGCTGAGATTCTTCTGTCTGTTGCAGAGCCACCAGGGAGCTAGTTAGCATTGAAGCTAGCGTGTTAGCTGATGAAGTGTCGCTCCTCGTTGTGTTTTGCTGTTGCTACAGCCACTAATGAGACACACTTGTCTTTCAACACTGTAAAATACCTTTTCCTCCCAGTCACTGTCACCAATGTTTTAAGTAGCTACTTACTGGAAGTTAATAGTTTGTGCTGCAGCTCACTCCCACCCAGTGACTCCGGTGCTTTTGTTGTTCCTTGTAAACATTAGACTAAACCATTTGCCAACAGAGAAGGGGGGGGGGCAAATTTTCCTTTTTTATTCTTAGAATAATGGCAGATTTCTCTCTTTTTTTTTGCCTTATATTTATATTGTTTAAAGACACGGTTTCCTTTATTGAATTATTGGGGGGGACAGATCTATTTTTCCCCAAGATTGGGGGGGTCCGGACCCCCCCGACCCCCCCAGGATCTACACCTAAGGTCTGCAGCTAATTTGGCCCTTGTCAGGCTACCTGCCTTGAAGGTTTGGTTTGTGCTACATGTACTCAAAATTAGCTGATTTACGCAACATGTTCTCACTCCCTACTCGTCATATATTGATGATAAGGGCCAGGGTCCCTCCGCGTCACATACTTGATGCGTCGGGTCGCCCCTTCTCGTCATTTTTGGTGTGCAGGGTGCTCTCATTGGTTTGCTTAACATTACCCTGCACACCAAATAATGATGAGAAGGGGCGACCCGACGCGTCAAGTATGCGACGCGGAGGGACACTGACCCTTATCATCAATATATGACGAGTAGGGAGTGAGATTTAGTTGGATTTATGAGCTAAACCATAAGATGGAAGCGATTTGTGAGAATCGGCCACATGGCTTCTAGGACTTGCCAGCTTATTGGAGACGACCTTGAAGGAGGCTCATAGCACAGATCAATGGAATGCTCACAAATCTGGCCATTTTGGATCAAAAGTACCAGCAAGGCTCAAAGCTGACAAAAAATAAATTAATAAATTAAATAAAAACAGTCTGCCTGAACAAATGAACAATTGTGGCTTATCTGAATCGGACTCCCCTGTCTGGCCTCAAAAGCAGACCGACTATCAAATTTCTCTTGGGACATGGATAACTGAGGGAAAAGCTTTGTTTATCGCAACCCCCTGCCCCCTGATAATTCTGTGCAGGCTTATCAGAACTGCTGGCTGACCAACATCTTATCAGGACTATGGCCAATCTGGAAATGCTTCATGGAAAAATTTTACCATCTAGACCAGGGGCGGCCGGCGAATAGGGGGCGATAGGGCGCCGCCCCACTGGAACTTCTGGACCATTTTACATTGAAGACAAAACAAATTTAATAAAAATGAAATAATAAAATAAAAATATTTCAAAATATATGCATATGTTTTTAGTTGTGTAGGATAAATATTTTATGAGTAATGATGAGTTATATTGTTTGTTTCAAAAAACGTTTTCTGATTGGTGACGTATTTCCTGTTTTGGGGGCGCATGGATCTTATCCATAGACTCTCGTTATAAATGGCGCATGCGCAGTTATTCCACGACGTTACAAAACAATGGGAAGATGCTGGGTGCAGTTTTCACCGCCTTGAACAGTCCAACGTGAGCTCTACCTACCGATCGTGTGTTTCCAGCTGTTTATTTATTCATTTATTTATTTATTTGCTGGAAAATGAGCCGTGCGGTCAGTGACTCAAAGAAGGCTTACTCAGGTAAGTTTTAAATAATTGAAAGCCCTTTATCTAATGTCTATTTGCATTTCTGACTGATTTGCCTCTCAAATTTTAGATGGCTGTTTGTGAAAAAAGTCTTCAGCTGACTGTTTATTCTAAAAGTGGCAACTGATGAGTTTGTTTTTTGGAGCTAGCATGCTAATGCTAGCCTTTATCTAATGCTTATATTATTATATTACCATTCCTGACTGATATCCTCTCCACTTTTAGGTGGCTCTGTTTGTGATAAAACCCTTAAGCTGACTGTTTATTCTAAAAGTGGCAACTGGTGAGTTTTTTCTTTGTTTGTGGAGTTAGGTTGCCCGCGCAGGTTATTGTACAGTATTGGACTCTGATGGCTACATTTATTTTAATTTGCTTATAAAAAATGATCAAACATTAATAATTTTATATACTAAATGTCACTTGTGGTGTTTTACTATTTCTTAACACTGTATTGATCTGGAGAATGAAAACAAAGCCTCTTGCAAGTAGAAATGCAGAAATGTTTTAATCTCACTTATTTTCCTTTCTATAATTTATATATAATTTATTTATTTATATATTTTTTTGTTTGTTCTTTGTTGTTTTAGTGAGTCAAATTGGCTCTCCTCATCCTGAGCATTTAATTGTTCTGTTGAACTGCATTTGATAAAAAAAAACATATTTGAACTTGTGATTTTTATTTTTATTTTGGAGAAATAGCCCCCCCCCTCCCCCCGGTGGACATTTCAGGAACCACCACTGATCTTGACGTCAAATGCATATGTAAAGTGTTTATATGCGCTTGCTGGTAGAGGTTTTATGCCTTAAATCATGTCCTGATAGGACAAGATGTGAAGATATTTTTGTAATATAACAATCCATCCTCATGGCCTCTTCCCTTTTTCTATCTAAAAATGTTTTGATAAAGGATAAGAGGCCGCTCTTGTAGCAGCAGCAACGTGCACTCCGCCCATGTTTCGGACGTCTGTACAAACATAATCTATCTCTGTACAATGATAATAAAGCTTATTCTGATTCTGAGAAAACCTTGTCTTGAGATTTCATACAGACTCTCGACACCCTGTATCAGATGTAACAAAGCAGCCCCAGAACATAACCATTATCAGGTGCAATGTTCTTTCCTGGCTGTATATGCTTTAATTTAGGGTCTGTGAATATAGATGATGGGACTTGTTGCCATAAAGTAGCTTTGTCTCATCCATCCAAACAATGTGTTCCCAGAACCTGTGTGGCTTCTCATTTTCAATATGCATTTTAGCAAATTCCAGTCTTTCTTTTTTTAAGATTTGCTTTCATCTGTGGTGTTCTCCTCAGACATCCTTCATTCAGTCTACAAACCGTTTTTAAACTAAATGAGTCATCACAAATCACAGAGCATTTGTAATAAAGATGCTTGGTTTCTTTAAAGCTGCTATATGTTACTTTTCTAACAATATATTTTTAACATATTTCTTCACTCTGTCACTAGATTGATGTTAGAGAGGTAATCTCTGAAAAAAACTTATTGTCCCCTTGCTTCTCCAGGTGGTAAATAAGCATTTCTAAAAAGAAAAAGTGACCCGCCATTTTCCAGCCAATAAAAACAAAGTTTGTAACCAGCCAATAAAAACCGAGCTTGAATTTGAATCAGCCAATAAAAACAGAGCTTGAATTTGAATTTCAACAGACCACAAGGGGGCAGAGCTATGTATGGCTCTGAGGGGGAGGGATCAGAATGTTTGCTTGTTGAAATTTTTTCTAATTGCTGCAGTTCTACAGAAACTGCAGACTGAACCTTTAAGGTAACTTCTTCCAGGTTAAACACAGATTTGACTTTTGAAGACTTACTTTTTAGGAACTACTTAAAGACTTACTTCTACAAGAATTCTTTGCTGTCTCATTCCACGACTGATCACTGCAGTCTCTAATTTCATGATTTTTTTTTTTGTAAAACACAAGGGGATTTCTGAGCTGCATGGCTTGCATTCCAGTCTAGCATGCTACGCTGCCAGTTGTCTTTATGGAATATGGAGGATGATCTCTGAGGTCCAGTTAAAATCCACCACAATGCCCACTCAAATTCATGTCATTCAAACTAAAACACACATCTGTCTGGCAGGAATCTAATGTGAAGGAAGGCCCTAAAACCCAGCAAGACTCCAGTCAAGGTCTGAACCTAAATTTAAAATGGAGCCCTAAATCTGTATTGAGGTTTGCTCGAAGTTCAGCTGTTGCATATGTGTATATATAGGCCCCGTGTACGCATGATCTGAAATTCCGAAGTCAAAAAGGAAGCTGTGAAACTTTATGGAGTCAGCAGCACTGATGTTTAATAAGTAACTTTTTAAATCTGCACTTACCTGAAACACGTCTGAATTTACCTGCACATCCATTTAAATAAGTAAAAATTGATTTATTTGGATTTAAGAAGCAAATATGTGTTTTAAGTAAAATACTAATGAACAGAACATGTTTTTAATTTTATTTAATTTTATTATCAAGAGTACATGCTGAGATTTGGGCGTTTTTTGCATTTACCTGCAGTGGTTCATTGTTGATTTGTGGACACTGATCAGGACTCTCATTGGTTTTAAATAAATTACTTTATAATTAGTTTATGAATCAACAAAAGCACCTCAAAGGCTTTTTGGGAACATGAAAAATTCAAAACGTGGATGAAAGTTAAATCATAACTGGGCAAAAAGTTAGGAAACGTTTAGGAAGAGGAGCAATTCTGGGATGCAGCTGTTTAACAGAGCATCACGTCATAAAAAAAAAAAATCAAGTTTATTTCAGTGCGTTTGGGGGTATTTTCATGACAAAACATGTGTGCCTAAATAGAGAATGGGAACCAGTTCACATTGTGGCCGAAGATAAGAAAGGCAGTTTAAAGTCTATCCTGGTGATAAGAAAGAATTGTGACCATGCAGTTGTACAAAGCTACAGTCTTCTGCTGGATCTTGACAGACATCTTCTTCCAATAACATTATGAATTAATTTTAGACAAGTACTGAAAACTACAAGCAATGTTGGAGGAATTTAATGTGGGTGATTATTACAAATTTTTACATAATTTTCACCTCGGCTTTAGTCTTTCAAGCTTGTTTTTCTCTAACGATGACTTCTATAAATACCCCACAGTCACAAACTAATGCTGACATGTCACAGCGGAGCAAAATGTAGATAGAGGGTTTCATCTTGTAGTAATTTCCTGCTGTCACATTAACCCGATCCTCTCACTGGAGGCAACTGTAGCTTCAGCAGGTATAATTTACAGTACCTGATGAGCAAACCAGAAATTATGATCTGTATTGGTTGCTGTGAGAGCAAAAACACAAAAACAATTGCTGTGCAGGTAGATTGTGAATTTAATAATTTTCTATTTTACTACTACCGGTACGTATTTTAGGTATTCGTGTTGTGGTATGCATGCATACTTGAAAAAATCCATATTTCCTGCTGGCTTGCATCCCATAGTTTTAAGCAAAGATCCTGCGTGATCTGTTAGTGTTCAGAGTATGTGTTAGGGTTGACTTTCAGCTGTTACCACTCTCAATTTGAGCTCAATAACTTTAAAGTTGACTGAGTTATAGCTATTTTTGAGTCAAAAGTTAATTAGTTTGTTGTTATACATTTGATGATACCGTTCCAAGAGTTTCATTAAAATCGATTCATTGGTTCATGAGATATTTTGCTAACAAACAAACAAAAATACACACATAAGTCTCTTTGTAGCTTGCAAGAAGAATTAAAAAACAAGATAAGTGTAACTTTATTTTTTCATTCATTCAACCTTTATTTAGTCAGGTAAATCTTTTGAACCTCATGGGCTCATTTACGAAAGCGACCTGCTAAAACTAAAGAACAATGAACAGCAGTGGTAGAATTTCCTTAAACAATAAACAATAAACAAACAAACAATAAACAATAGAAAACAAAAGAGAGAAAAAAACAAAAGAAAGTTTTTTTTTTTTTTTTAACAAAGTATCAAAAAACTAGCAAAACATTATAAGGTAGACGTATAAAATCAAAGACAGGAACAAATCTGCATTGGTTTTTGCCAGGATTCCAACAGATTCTGAAAACCATTTAGAGAAGTCAAGGTCGAGAGCTTCAGATCTTTTTGTAAGATATTCCATGAAGCAGGAGCAGAGTAGGAGAAGGCCCTTTTTCCAAGTTCAGTCCTCACTGACGGAACACTGCAGGTAATCATGTCCTGAGAGCGCACGCTGTAGCTGCACTCACGCAAAGACATGTAGGAGGAGATGTATGAGGGCAGCAGACCAAGAAGTGATTTAAAGATGAAAATGTACCAGTGGAAGAGTCTGCGTGAGGTTAATGATGTCCAGTTAACCAGTGAATACAGGGTGCAGTGGTGGGTACGATAATCACAGCCAGTTATGAATCTTAGTGCACCATGATAGACAACATCCAACATCCGCAGGGTGCTTGTAGGAGCATTCATGTAGAGAATGTCACCGTAATCAATGGAGGGAAGGAAAGTCACAGACACAAGGCGTTTCCTAACATTCAGTGATAGGCATGATCTGTTTCTGAAAAAGAAACCCAGTTTAACTTTCAATTTCTTCACTAGGTTTTCCACGTGGAGTTTAAAAGAGAGATGTGAATCGACCAGTATACCCAGATATTTATAGGAATCAACAAACTCAATAGGGACACCATTTGAGGATAAAATCAGAGGAAGATCTGTTGGAACCGCCTTCCTACTTGAAAAAAACATTCCTTTTGTTTTATCAGCATTTAGGACAAGTTTGAGACGGAACAAATCTGACTGGATGATGTCAAAAGCGGATTGCAGTAACTGGAAAGCCTTAGCTACTGTTTTAGCTCGGCAGTAAACAACTGTATCATCAGCATAGAAATGTAAGGATGCATCAGGGATGCACTGACCTACATTAGCTATGTAGATTGTAAAGAGAGTTGGTCCTAAAACTGAGCCTTGTGGTACACCATTTTTAACTGTTAAATAGCTGGAAGAAGTACCGTTATGTTGAACACATTGCCTCCGATTGGAAAGATAGTTAGAAAACCAACCGATGGTGTGATCAGAGAAACCGATTTCTGAGAGCTTATGACACAGGATGTTATGATCCACAGTGTCAAAAGCTTTAGACAGGTCTAAGAAAAGTGCAGCACAATAGTCCTTAGCATCCAATGCTTCAACAACATCATTCAGAACCTTCAGAGAAGCAGTTGTT
Source organism: Garcialebias charrua (assembly GCA_038048925.1). Lineage (NCBI taxonomy): Eukaryota > Metazoa > Chordata > Actinopteri > Cyprinodontiformes > Rivulidae > Garcialebias > Garcialebias charrua. The sequence goes on from JBBPBX010045466.1 coordinate 9,390, forward strand.
GTGCTGTGTTTTTTCCTGAAACCAGATTGATGGAGAGGTAAGATGTTAAATGAGTCCAGATAATTTTTGATCTGAGAGTTTATCAGTTTTTCTAGAACCTTGGCTAAGATGCAGAGTTTAGAGATCGGTCGATAATTGTTCAATGAGGTGGGGTCACCTCCCTTCAGCAAAGGAAGAACAAAGGCTGTTTTCCAAGCATCCGGAATGGTGTTTTGGCTTATGGACAGATTAAAGATGTGGGTCACAGGGACTGTGATGATATGAGCAGCCAGCCTTAAGAAATAAGGTGGAAGTTCATCTGGACCTTCAGATTTTTTGTCACTTTGCTAATATTATGCGTCAGTGAAATGTCCTGGACATGTTTTGACCTCTAAACCAGGAAGTTATGCCTTTTTAGAAGTTTTGTTTGTTTATTTAAACAAACTCATAGTTTTACTTTTTGAAATGTATGATAATTTCCCACTTGGATAACCATGCTGATCCAAATCCCCAAACCACAGCCAGTTTCATGTTTTGTATGTATGGATAAAAAAAAAAGAGTTTTTCACATAGACATAAAAGACCAAAGCCAGTAAAATGAATTTGAAATAACTAGACGTGAAAGAGCTAGTCTCATAACAAATCTGTAAATACTTTCAGTCTTCAGCAATAATAATAACCCTCAGAGACGTGTCATACTTTTTTCAGATTCATTCTGAGTAACGTCTTTGGGAAGACGAGGTCTGACATCATAACAGCTCACACTATTTATTCATGATTGTGTCGTTACATCCAAACAAACGATGAGCGGGCGAAAATATGGAAACAATTTTCTACCCTCAATGAAATTTCCTGTCATTTTACAGTAAAGACAGAAAATCAGGGCCAGCATATAAAGAGGCAATTAAGGAATGAAGCATTCACAGTGACTTCGCCTTTTGAACTTTTGTTGCATCATCACGTGATCTCGGGAAGATCTTGGGTTGCTATGGCGTTTAAGGACTTATTTTTAAATGAAGGCTGCGTGAGTTACGATAGCGTCAGCTCCGCGAGTCATCCTAATGTGTCTAAACTGTATGTTTGGAATTTGAGACTGGAGGCACTTATATGACTGGAGCAGCACATGTGTCGGTGACAGCTGCTGTGAGGCCCCGCAGACCTCCAGAGAACGCCCACGACAGACGACCACCAGCTCCACCTCCTCTGTTGTGTTCCTGTTCATATAGATCCACATGAAGTGTGTATCACCCACATAAACTACGGTACTAGACACTGAACTCTGACCTATGACTCATTCAGACATGTAAAGGTTCCATTAGAAACATGAATCAGGTTCTTGTTGTTGTTGTTGACAGATTTAGTACTAAATTGGATCTTTTGCTGCTTTGTTACAAAAAAAGGCATCACTTCTTCCCATTTCTTTAGTTGAATCTATGGAAAGTACCAAAAATAAAACCATTTGACAGATATAAAATTGTATTTCATGAGGAACAAAAAGGTTTCTAAACAGCTGCTAGTAGAAAACTTGGTTTACAGTTGATGACCGACTGTAAACCAAGGAGCTGGGAGGTCTTGTGTCGGCTCTTTGCAGGATTTAACTGCTCGTCTGCACCACATTTTTGGCCCGACGCTTCAAAAACTTGAGTGAAAAAGTGTCTAAAGTCCCCCAAATCTTTGAAAGATCCTCAAAAAGCCAAGAGAACTATTGATCGCTTTAAAATATTAAATGATCATTAGAAGCAAAATACTGTATGTAGAATTCAAAGGCCTAGAATGCAGCCCGCCACCTTTTGTGCAAAAGTTTAGACTAAATAGTATTTATTTCATTCATTTTCATTTCATTTATTTATTTCTATAGCACTTTACACAACCATGGTGATGGTGACCAAAGTGCTTAACAAAAAACAGTACTGTACTTAAAATGACAACAGGTTAAAAAGCTAGAAAAACACAACATAATAGCAAAAAAGAAAACCGGAAATGTCACCACATATTTAATTACTAAAAGCCTGTTGGAATAAAAAAAAGTCTTAATGAATTATCTTTGTTAAATGATGGAATAGCTGTTTTGGCTTTACTTTTAAAAAATATCATCAAATTCTAATAATGTATATCACACTTGGAGTATGCGAGGGCGACTTTCATCTATACTACCACATCAACTTTAGCTCAGTTTCTGTAAAACGACTGAATTATAGTCATTTTTTAAAAGTCAGTTGCCTGTGGTAGCCATCTTGAATTAAGTTGGCTCCAAAATTAATTATATTTACTCATTAAATGATTATTTCTCAAAGGTTTTGTTGAAATCTATACAGTGGCTTGTGAGCTATTTTATTAACAGACACATAAACATGGAGCAAAAACATTATCATCTTTCAGCTTTTAGCGGTGGGTGATAATGATGGACAGTTTATGACTTTTACACTGTCACGCATATAAAACAACAACAAAAAAATTGATAAGGGCAGTGCTTCACGATGAAGCCGCAGCTTCGTGCACTTCCGTCTACCCTGGACGGCTGCACTGAAATGTATTTTCGCTGCGCTTGATTGTGCAATGAGAATAAAGTTGATTCTGGTCCTGAAACATTTCAATCAGGTAAAATATGAAGAGGATTATTTGCACGAAGGCTGCTAACAAGCAAATCTTAACTACAGGTGGTCCCCGACTTACGAGCGAGTTCCATTCCTACAACTATCTCGTAAGACTAAATCTCGTACGTCGGAACACGAAACACATGTTCTCGTAAGTCCGGATTTTCTGTCGTAAGTCGGAAAATTTATGCTAGCGCTACTACGAACACTCGTTTTTCATCACAAATGTTCATACTAGTTCATAAACATGCTCAGAAACTTGTTTCCAAACGGTTAGCTAACACACTTTCATCTAAAAACACATAAAAGTGCTGTATTTTTTGTATGTTCTTTACAAATTTACTGCTCGTTCTCCAGCTCGTAAGTCCGGAACCTCGTAAGTAAGAGCGCTCGTAAGTCGGGGACCACCTGTATTCACGATGGATGGTGGGACATTATTTTAAAGTTGCTCACGGCTCAACTATGTCACCTTCTGCAACAAGTGACCCAGAGCCATTCTAATGCCATGAGCTCAGCCTCACATCTCAGATCAGCAGTGTCTTGGCAAACACCCAAACTGAGCTTACCTCCGTTTCAGTTTAAACAGGGGCCGCATTATTGATTTACAGTAAGGCTCATTCATTTACAAGCCGGGACTGATAAATGTTCACACGTCTATCTTTTCAAGGAGCCATTTAGCTGATTAAAGTTTACAGACTGTTGAGGGCATGTGAGGAACAAGCGCAGAAATGTTAATGAGGGCTATTTCTGCAGCACTTCTCTCTGACCTGTTATTGGTGATACACTATAAGCTGCAGAGGGTGGCTGAAAGATGAATGTCCATACCATGAGCCACTCTCCCCTGACATTTCCCTTTTTCTTTTCAGTTTACTGAGACGAGGTGATGTCACTTCTGACAAACAGCGACTCCCAGGAGCCACGAGATGACTTCACGAAATGGAATTCGTTTTGGCGTCTCCACAACCCCAAAAATATTCAGGATGAAATACGTCCTCCTCCTGCAGCCCATCAAGGCTCGAGCTAAAGTAAGCGTGCGTTCGTACAGTTAGAGCTTGTAGTACACTGCGCTGCAGAGGTGTTGAGGGCAAAGGTCGCATGTAAGTGCATATAATTCCCGTTGATGGCGTCTTCTGGATCAGGGAGCTGCTTTGACGTTGTCCTGTGAAGCTGTGGGCTTCTCCTCCCACATGTAAATCAGAAAATTCTTTGCACTAAAAGCTCTCATTCATACAGTTGTTGGAGAAATGTTTGATTCATAACTTTTACTTTCCCTTACGTGCTGTCTGAACGCTGAATTATTAACTCTAAAAGTGGTCTTTTCAGGACGATTATTCCAAAAAATCCCAAAAATGTTGAATGAATAATTGATGAGCTGAATAGTTTATTAGTTTAAACTGCAGCTCAGATCAAGTTTGCTTCATAAAACTGGTGTCAACTGTAGCAGCAGTTTTAGATGAATTAATTTCTGAATAAAAACTTATATATTTTTTTGTTTTCCACATAAGAGCAAAGAAAACCTTTTTTTGTAATTATTCAAAAGAAACTTGCTTACCTGCTGTTGTGAAAGTCCCAGGTTCAGACAAATAAAACTTCAAAGTTATCCTTAAAATATCACCAAAAACAAAAAAAAGTAAGAAATGTGTCCACTTGTGTCCTCTGGTTTAACGTGTGCTGTTAAAATCCATCTTGAGCTCCAGTTCTGTGTTGTTCCAGCTCTTCAGTTTGTAGAGGGAATGGCAGAGAGCAACAACAGAGCGCCGGAACGTCCCTCCCTCCGTCGCTCTGTCACTCCCACGGCCTGCCCGCTTCACTCAGGAGGCAAACGGCTCATTTTCCTTCCACCCTGTCAAGAAGCCAGCTGATGAGTGTGTGAAAGTAAAAAAAAAAATTAGAAGAAGAGAGGCAGAGATGCTGTTTGATGTCCTTTGTCACACAGCCAGAGCGTTTTACTCCTCTCTTGTCTTCCTGATTAGGCTCCCAGAGCAGCTCTATATTTAACTCGTCCTGTTTTGCCAGAATGTCTGCCGTCGGCAGCTGAGGCGAGCTGAACGCTGGATGTTTTGGCCGGCTAACTCCCCTCACGCTGACCCTCGTGACAGCTGAACCATTCAAAGTCATGTCCTGGGAAAGTCCAGTGACAGCAGAGGCCCCAGCAGAAGTCCAAGAAACCACCGATGGCTGAGTGTGGTTAAACTCTGCAGAACTTTGGCAGCGCCACGCACTCTCCCGCTTTTGTGAAAACAATCTTATTTTGGGCATCAGTAGAAATGGTTAACTTTGCCCCGAGGGAAACGGTTGCATAAACATTAAAACTCGGTCCACCTCTTTATTTAACCTTGTTTTCAGGTCCACTGAAAACACAGTGTAGCTTGTGATCTTTATGGAACCAGTTATTCCAAGCAAACTGGACCTGTTAAGAAAAAGTTTAATCTCTGCCATATTGATTTACTCATTCAAACACCCAGCCGTGAAAGGTCAAGGTTTGCTTTATTGTCATTTGGATCTCGTGGTACATGTGGTGGAATGAAATTGTGTACACAAGTTCCCAGTTACATGAAAACTAGTCATGACAGGTTTTGGAAATGATAAAAAAAAAAAAAAAAGAAGCAAAGTCAATTCAGTGCAGACATACTGGACTTGGAATATTTGGAACTTTTCTCAACGTTAGCTGCAAGGGTAGAAGTTATAAAACTCTAAATGTGTTAACCTGCAGCATAAAAAGCAGTGAAGTACAATTTTTAGCACGCAATGCAAGTGAAGACGTTTTAGCACTCCATACGTCACTATCCACATTGCCTGAAACTTATTTAATGCTGACTTTCATTTATAAACATAAAGGTGGGGTTTTATTCAGTAAAACATGAGATATAAATAATACGTATATTTAGAGCAGGGAAAAACTTGGGCAGTCTATAAAAAAAACATTGTTTTTGTGATAGTTAACATTTTTTGTTTCATGTCCATATCGGAGTCAGCCTCACCGTCACAGACATTTACACCTCCAGATGCAGGAAGAGGGCAACCTGCATCATGAAAGACTCCACACACCCAGCACACACACTTTTTGCCCCACTCCCCTCAGTAAGGAGGCTGAGGAGCATTAAGTGTAGAACCACTAGACTGAGGAACAGCTTCTACCCTGAGGCTGTTAGACTCATGAATAAATAACCAGGATAATCACTGTGGAAAAAAATCACTGTGATGCCACTTGATTGTTGATATGTGCTGCTGACTATCCGTATTGCTGATTACTGTATGCTGCTCATGTTTGTGCTGCTGTTTGGTGTATTATCTTTGTTCTACTACTTAGCGTATTTTTAGTTTAGCATTTTTCTCAGTTCATATCTTAGATCTACTGTTTTTCTTTACACTTTATACTTTTGTTGGATGTATCTGGGACCCTACACAATTTCATTCCACCACATGTACCACATGTGGTGCATATGACAAATAAAGAAACTTTGACTTTAACTTTGATATGCACACAGAATCACAAAAAGAACAAATGATATACTGATAAATTCAGTGGAATCCACCTTTTATTAGTTAAACATATACTTTTGTATTAGACTCTTCTCTGGGGACATCTTTTAAAATAATGAACAGGTTTTTTTTAATATAGTTTTTATTTATTTGCACCAAGGAGTCTTGACTATGCTGTAACTTTTTTGTGTATATAATATACACATATAGTAGAAACTCTGAGTGTTGGGTCTACGTTTACATTCAGATGCTGTAATTTCATGAATGACTTCCTGATCTGGAGAGTTTTTGCTTCCACCGACAAACTTACATTTAATTTCGGTGAGGGTGAATGGTTGTCTTGTTTGTCTCTATGTGTCCCTGTGATGGACTGGACACCTGTCCAGGGTGTCCCTCCATATCTTACATAGCAAGTGTGACCCAGAACGAAAGAAGAGAAGTAAAAATAATGGACTTATGGACGAAATTACTGAAGTTAAGGAGCAGTTTGCTCCTAATGAGGGTCAAACCCCATGGAAGAACTTTATCAAAATTATATCCAAACTCACAGTCCAAACAAACACACTGAAGCAATACAATTCTTAATAAAATCTTTATGTTCCTGACCTGATATGTGATATCTGTTACTTGTTAATGTTTATCTTTAGCTCATAAACGGCCACACTGGCTCCTTTAATATCGTCATTTGCATGAATTGACTTTATGATTTGCAGTTTGAGGGGTTTCGTGGTGCAGTTATATTAAACAAGAAGTGAAGGGAGTGGACCGCAGTCTGCATGTTGACCAGAGGGAACGGCTACATGCACAGAATGACACAATGCAGAAGTCAAAACTCCCCAATGAACGAGATAAGTAGGACGTGGACACATGTTCTGTGTTGCGTATTGGATTCAAGAGGTAATTTGTTCATCCCACATCATTTCTGGTTCATAGGTGTGGTGCTGATGTTATGTCAAGAATCAAACAATCAGATGGAGAACTATTCCTCAGTTCCTATCATTGCTTTCTTTGTGTAAGAAGTTCAGATTGTTCTTGAACACGCCTTGAAGAGCTCTTTAAAACACCCACCACCCTTATGCGTGACCCTCGCTGTGAAACAAAACAAAGAAAAGACAAAAGCACATTTGTTCGCCAGGTGCTTTCCCTCCCCGCGAATGAAGTCATCCTCAAACATGTGGGATCGAAGAGGAAGATCTATACTAAGTGAGGTCACGAGGAGGGTATGTTGATTGAACGCCATCATTCCCACACCCAAAATGACATAATGTGGTGGGATTCGATGAGGAAGAAGATTGTTTTGGTTTTAATGCGCTCGTAAAATGCCCACAGGACGGTAGTCGGGGCTGAGCCCACTGGAGCTGCAGACGCTGTGAATCATTTTGGAGATGTTGTGGTTCAAGAAGCTGCCATTCCCACACTAATATGATCAGATTGACTCCAAGATGGCTGCTCTGTAACTTCAGGACGACTCTTTCTGCGTTATCCAAGAAATCTTTTCCAAATAATTTCTGGACACATAATACAATCTGATACGATTTTGGATAAATAGACCCTTTCATAGTCTGATTTTTCACACTCGTCTCGATGCTGATGTAATGACAGAACACCTCTTTCGCTCTTTCTCCTCAGACGTGGCCTCAACTCTCCAGGGCCGTTTACAGTTTGGGTCGTACTGACAGATGCTCAAGAGAAGCTCAAACAGAGCGAGATTAGATGAGACTGAGAACACAGGGAACATTCAGTTCCTGGCTGGCTGTCAGGATGAAATGGATGATGTTTTTAAGGGCCAAAGGGGGAAAAAAGTCAAAATTATTCAATCTTTATCTTTGTCAGGTTCACATGTTAGTTTTTCCAGATTTTTCAAATAAATGACTACGAGAGATGGTTGATATGTTCAAATGTGTTATTTGTCTAAAAATCCCCCCCTAATAGAACCCCCTTGTAGCTTTTATGACCAAATAAAGCATTCTACAAATGCAAAGTAGAAATAAGATAAATTTCCAAATGGGAAAAATAAGGAAAAACACATTTAATACTGCCAAACATAAGGAAAAGAAAATATAAAATCTAAAAAGATAGTGAAGTTATTGGCTGGTGAAAGATACCACAAGGAGGAGCTACTCATCCATCCATCCATCCATCCATCCATCCATCCATTATCTTTACCTACTTCTTCCTTTCTGGTGCAAGCAATCACTGTGTAAGAGGAGGGACAGGTCACAAGTCTGCTCAAAGCACCAAGTCCTTCCTGGATAATATCAGATGTGATAAATACTGTTCCTTTCCCATATGTTATTTTATCTCCTGATATTTGAAGAGGAAAAAAAACATTTGTAAAAAAAACAACAAGAATGCCTCTATCCTCAGACAACAAGGCTGCTAAAATCCCACTAACACTCATAAGAATCAGCAGGGAAACACTGTTTTCATTCAGTATATGCTGGTGAAGATTCTCAGTCATCCAGGACATGATAAAATCAGAACAAGCGTTCAATACAAAAACAACTGGACTTTATTTGTTACAGAAAACGTTTCACCCTCTATCCAAAGGGCTTTCTCAATTCCGATATGTGGATGACACCTTGGTCCAAATCCAAACCAAGGAAGTGGAAGTGTTCACCAGACACATTAAAGCGGTCGACAACAACATCAAGTTCACCTGAGAGGATACAAACGATAACAAGCTGCCTTTTACGGACTGTTTGGTCCACATGGAAAGAGAGGACATGCAGCCTCAACATTGAAGATGACAGAAAACCAACCCACACAGACCAGTATCTTCTGTTTGACTCTCACCATCCACTGGAACACAAACTCTCTGTCATCAGAACTTTACAGCATCGGGCCGAACACATCCCCACGAAGACAGAAGGGAAGGAAAAGGAACAGAAACACATCAAGAAATCTCTTCAAACATGTGGATATCCCAACTGGGCCTTTGTCAAGTCAGCGAGGAAATCGACAAAACACAATAATGAACAGAAAAAGGAGAACAGACGAAAAAACATTGTCATCCCTTATGTGGCTGGAGTATCAGAGAATTTCAGAAGGATTTTCAACAAACACAACATCCCAGTACATTTCAAACCCAGCAGGACTCTCAGACAGAGGCTGGTCCACCCTAAGGACAAAACACCTACACGCAAACAGAGTGGTGTGGTTTATGCGGTCCAGTGCAGCGAGGACTGTCCAGACCTCTACATTGGAGAAACTAAACAGCCCATTCACAGAAGAATGTCCCAACACAGGAGAGCCTCCTCCTCTGGACAAAACTCAGCTGTTCACCTCCACCTCACGGACAAGGGACACTCATTTGAGGACCAGAATGTGCACATTTTGGACAGAGAACACAGATGGTTTGAGAGGGGTGTGAAAGAAGCTATTTATGTCAAAAAAGAAAGGCCTTCTCTTAACGGGGGGGGGGGCTCAGGTTCCAACTTTCAAAAACATATAATGCAGCCTTAGGTCTGATTCCCAGACGGTTCGCACCTGATGGAACGGAGTAGCCGCTTCTGTGAATTAGACTGACAAAGAGATTAAGGAACCCCCTACTGTTGGGGTGTGATGTGTGATTCGTCAATTTACATAGGATGTTGTGTTATCTCAGGTATGTGTGTGTGTTAGCTTTCAATTTACATAGGTTGGTGCGTGTCATCTCAGCCTGTTATAACTCCACTGTCACACAGTCTGCTCTTTGAAATGAGAAAGCCCTTTGGATAGAGGGTGAAACGTTTTCTGTAACAAATAAAGTCCAGTTGTTTTTGTATTGAACGCTTGTTCTTTTTTCATTCAGTATACCGTACTTTTAATATGTACCGTATGCAGGGCCGGATTTATGCAGGGGCTTTCAGGGGCTTGAGCCCGGGGCCCCAGAATTTTAGGGGCCCCCAGAGCCTCCGGACCCGCCCCCTAAGTTTTTTTTTGTGAACCGATAGTCTCAAACACGTTGTCTCACAAAGGAGAAAACTGTTCTTGTTAGGTTTTATGTAAAACTGGATGATTTTATCTTTTATTGCTTCATATATATATATATA
>JBBPBX010045467.1:0-27015 GCA_038048925.1 Garcialebias charrua
TATATACATACATATATATATATATATATATATATATATATATATACATATATATATATATACATATATATACATATACTAGGCATGTAACGAGATCTCGTTGTACGAGATCTCGCGATATTAAACTCCCGCGATATCTCTCGTTGAGAGGTAACGTTGTCTCGCGAGATGCTAATGCTAGCGCTAGCAGAGCCCCTAGCAAGTCAGCGTCACGGACAGCATGGCTTCGCCGGATGAAGTTGCTATAGAAGACGCCCCAACTACTGATGGAGGGTCCCGGTGCCGCAGACGAGACGCCTCTACATTGATGGAGGGTCCCGGCGCTGCCGACGCTGCCCCGAATGTAAAGACACGCGTGTAAACACCGGTGTGACCGGTGTTGCCAGATAGAGTCCCACCCACCCAAAGCACTCTTTACCCGCAAAAGGCAGAAGGAAAATCGCGGTGAACCGCCCAATCTGGCAACACTGGTGAGTGACGGCTGCAGATTCAGCGCTGATGCGGATATTTATGTTCAATTTTTGGAAAGTCCTGCGTGAATATCTATTTTTTTTAACAAAGTTGAACGTTCTAAGGTCTAAGGAGATTCAATCAGTAAAATGAAGACATCAGTTGGGTTTGTAATACATGTTAAAACAGAATAAAAGCCTTTTTGCGGCATAAAACCGATCTTTGAAGTTTTCTTGAACTAATGTTAAAATCTCGTCTCGTTCTCGCGAGATCTGTGATTTTCTCGTCTCGTCTCGTCTCGTGAGTTTTGTGTATCGTTACACCCCTAATATATATATATATATATATATATACATATATAATACACATATATATATATATATATATACATATATATATACATATATATATACATATATATACATATATACATATATATATATACATATATACATATATATATATATATATATACATATATACATATATACATTTTTTTTGCAGTCTTCAAGGTAATTAGTTAAGGTATTCTAACCTGACTGAGCATTATTGGATTTTGTACCTGGATGACTGAGCATGAACTTTGATGTTTTGAACCACTTTGGCTATGGTTGTCTGCCTGAGAGACAGCCCCCAAAACCATTTTATCACAAGCAAACTGGTTGGTCCACTAAAGGAGTGTACTGCTTAGTGGGGAAAACAGTTTACTTGGGACTCCTCAGACTGATGAAGCCCTCCGGATAAATGTCTTTCAACCAAAAAAAAAACTGTCCAAATGACCTGACAGAACAGTGTTGGATTTTGTACCTGGATAACTGAGCATGAACTTAAATATTAAGGTAGTTTAGTTCTAGAAACACAACGGTAAAAAAAAAAAAAAAATGTTAGTCTATCTTAATTCAAGATAATTTCTATGTATTTATCCAAGTTTTTTTTAGCTACTTCTTTACGTTTTAACTTGTTTGCATTTAACTTCTTTACGGCTGCCTCAGAGGAGTTGACGGGGGAGAGGGCGGGCCCCAGAAACCATCTTATCACCTGCAAACTGGTTGGCCCACTATGTGAGTGTGCTGTTTGTGGGACTGAGTTTGTTGTGGCTCCTCGGATTGGTGAAGTCCTTTGGATGAAGGATGAAATGTTTCAACAAAAAGAAACCACCCTGAGGGCCTAATTGAACTTTTTTGGATTTTTACCTGGATTCTTGTGCTTGAACTTTGATGTTCTTTATGCTTCATTGATAAAATGACGTTTTTCATCAACTTCTTTAAAAGCTGTTGATGGAGTCTGTCTAAGGGCCACTTTTGGCCCTCGGGTCACATGTTGCCCTGAAATTTAGTTAAAGACCATTACTTTACACCTAGTGAAGACTGTCTCTGCACCAGCAACCTCTTTAATTTATGTGAGTAGAGGTGTCTGATCCTGATCCTGGTGGGCTGCTAACCTGCATGTTTTGCTTGTTTCTCTGCTCCAACACACCATATCCAATGGCTGGATAATGTGCTCATGTTCTTCAGAAGCCTGATGATCACCCACTGATTCAGATCAGGTGTTGGTGCAGAGAAACATCTGAAACATGCAGGTGAGTGGCCCTCCAGGACCAGGACCAGACAGCTTGGTATGTAGAGAACGCCCTGCTATGATGGGCATAACTTACCACTATAACTAGTAAACTAATTTACTCAATATTAAATAGTTATATGACATTTCATGTCAGGTTATGATATACAGACAAGAAAGTGACAATAATTTTCTCACACAGCTCTTATGACGCCTGAATAACAATTATCCATCATGATGAATTATGTTATTGTAAACTGCAACAATTTCCCAGATGAATCAGCAGCAGCTCTTTACGGCTCTGGCTCATGTAGAGTCCAGACATTTCACGCGTTTCAAAGATTTGGCTCATTTTGAAACAACAAACGTGACAAACAAGAGCCAGAACACATGAGCAGCTGAAACTTTGTTGGTGTTGGTGAATAAAAAAAAAACTGATGCAACGCTCTGGTAAACATGAAGAGCAGCCCTCAGCTTCAGCATCTGCTAAGTTGTCTTTATAACAGATAAAATACATCTAAAGCTTAGATGATCTGCACATGTTTGAGTTGTTTGAAAACAAAATTAAACAACATTTTATACAAAAATGAGAGAAACAAGTTGTTAAACTGAGCTCTGAGCGAGCCAAATAGTCTGATCACAACCGCATGTCTTCAGCACACCTCCAGGCAGGGCAGTGGGATGAATACCCATTGATCTGGAGAGCTAATTAGAGAGGGCAAGTGAGACAGTGGCAGACAAAGAAGCTTATGGATTGAATAGCTTGTAGCTGTAACGCTGAACAATGCAGACTCGTATTACGACCAGTGAGTCCCATTCACTTTGAACTGGCAGCTTTTATGAGGGGCTCTGACACAGAAATGACAGAATCACTGCAGAACAAACACATTTAACAAGAAGTACAACTCATATGGATCTGTGAGGAATAATATTCAGAATACCATTTGAAAATGTGAAGATTATTTATTTATTTTTTATTGGTAATGTGAAGAATGCATTAATGCATTGAACAAAGTTCTTGCCTGATGGTGCATTAAAAAAAGCGTCTGGAAAGACTCAAGAACTTCACCAAATTTGAGTGCAATGTATGTAAAACTGACTGGGTTATATAAATGTTTGTGCTTGTTGAAGTCAACAGCTTTAATCAAGGTGAATCCACAAGTCAATCAGTTGTAGATGTACAAACAATGATTCATTTCTGAGAGTGTCAGTAAAATTAGCTCAATTATTCTTGATATATTATGCTAACAGGCACACACATCATACAGTCACAATTGCTCACTTTTTAAAAATTTAGAGCAATAAAAATGACACGATCAACATAAAAAATAAAGTTTTATATCTAAAGGCATGTTCCTTTTTTCAAAGCATGGCTGTCAGAACACAGACAATGTTTTTTTTTTAACATTTTTACCTTTTACATTTTTCTGTTTTGTGTACGGTAAATGTATTTAAGTAACAAATGGTATTCAAAGCAGTTGGGATAAGACAACTACATAAAAAAAATAATCTCGACCAGGGGAGATTCTAGGATGTGACTTTTATGGGTGCTTAGCCCCCAGTCCTGACAATGGCCCTCATGCACGAACCGTTCGTACGCACAGATTTGTTCTTAAACTGTGCGTACGAGTGATTTAGGATCATTTGTGGCATTCAACAATGTTTTCGTATCCTACGATTTTTTTCAGATACGAACAAAATTTACGAGTGGTCCGGACCTGTCGTATATTTTAGGAGCGTCAGTCTGCTGTCATCCAGACGGAATTTCTCCACTAATAACTTCATATTTCGTTATTTAGAAAATATTTAGAGTTTAAAAAAGTCACGCACCACAATTGTTCTTGACAATAGGTTCTGTTTGAAGTCGAATTATAATTTTAAATGTAATAATGACTAACGGATTAAAGTATTTAAATTAAAATCAATTTGTTATCAATGCCGTTTTCTAACACTACAATATCAATATGAAGATCTCAAACTGAAACCAACTTAAATTATGAATCACTTTAAGTTTAATTTGTCTCGGTAACGCAGACTTCGGTAACGCAGACTTTAGGTTGACCTCCCCCTGTTGGTGTCATAGCTGTCAGATAGCTCAATCAGTTGCGTCGCAGTGCTGAACCTTATGGGTTCGAGTCCCACATGGGACGTTTTTTTTTCTCCTTTTAATTCATTCCAGATTTAAAAAACACAAGAAAACTATTTACAATACAACAAGAAATGAAGCATAAAGTCTTTTTAATCTGGAATGAATAAATAATCTAAAGAAAGAAGGAAAAAAAAATAGTCATACCTCGTGGGACTCGAACCCACGAGGTCTCGATAAGCAGTGCAATGCTTTACCCAGTTGGCCACCAGGTCGCGTGTATATTTTAAGGTCCACATTTCTTATAAACAAACATTCTTTGGCTTTAGTTGGTCATTTACTCCCATGAGTGACGCTGCTAATAAGGACAGATTTTCTTTTCTTGACCTCAGAGAGCAGAACTTCAATCTCCGCACCGGTAGAGTTCTTCTTTTTTACTTTTCGCTGTCATTTTATGAACGAACACGTTTTGCCTCTGAGGCAGGAAACGTAGCCTTATATGGTGTTTTGAGGGGTGGGAATTATGTAAATAACCTCTCCGCGTGCACGCGCAGGTTGATAGAACAGGTGGGATTCATCATATTTGCGCAGCCATTTACACACTTTTCCTGAGGATAGAAGAGTTTGTTGAATCTGACGTGGCATGTTCGTACGAACGCTTCGTACGAACAAAAGTAGGAGAAATTTAGGATAAAAATACGAACATGTTCGTGCATGAGGGCCAATGTCTCTTGGTTTGAACACGCACCCTATGGTGTGTTTTTTGAGAAGTGTGAAACCTTACAGCACCCAGTATTCCCAGGTGGTCTCCCATCCAAGTACAGGCCCAACCCTGTTTAGCTTCTGACATCAGACGAGATCGGTCGTCTTCAACTGGTATGACTGTAATCAAGGAGCTCAGCCACAAAAAAGGACTTTTAAAGGATCATAGCAAACAAACTAAACGCATGCAACCATGAAGTTACAACATATTCTACATATATAACACACAAAACAAAACACAACTACAAATAGTTTTACGCATTAACCTTTAATTTAACCATTAATCACACAATGTAATGACAGAAAATGGAAGATTGACTCGCAGTTACCTTCATACAGATGAACATGTGGTACCTCCTTGTATAACCGTTGAATTCAGCTCATCATGAGGTCGGCTGCAGGGCTTAATTCATATTTTACATTTTTCTAGACTCTGTTAAGGTTTGGGAAATGGAATAAAGTGTATTCCACCTCTAAACACGTAACTCTGTCTGAATTACCTGTTCTCCACTGACAACGTTTAACCTTTTTTTTTCTGAAGATTTTTCACAAAATCCATCTGATGACTAAGTTATCACCAGAAAAGGAGGTGCAGCTCCTGCAGGTACATTTGACTTCGGGACAAATTGAGGTCACTGATTGGTCAGTTGATGACAAGCGTACTGGACTGATTAACAGATGGCAATGAAGATTTGACTTGTGCAAAAAAAATATAATTTACTAGCCCATTTGAAACTGTCATCATTTATTCCATATTATTCCAATTCTATTATATTTTTCTGTGAATCTACGGTTTAAGAACTGAGTTTCCTTATAATAATTGTTTCTTTATTTTTCTGGGGACCAAAAATAGGCTAAAATCACCACTGGTCTTGACCAAAAAGTGTAAATGAGATGTTTTTTTTATCCACATTAGGTTTCATAATGTTTAGCCTCTTGACAATTGCCTCAAAAATGCAAAAAAACGCCTAAAAAACATACCCAAATTAAATTAGAAGCTGTTCTTGAACCCTTTGGAGTAAAAGCAAAAGCTTGGTGTCTTTGTAAAGATAACACTTTGAATTTTTTGTTTCAGCAGTCAAATTTGTTGTATCTGTTATTATTTTGTATTTATTTAAGTGAGAACACACAGAAATCAAGCATTTTTTTGCCTCGCCTGAAAATGTTTATATTTGTCAAGCACATGCAGACTGACACAAGAATATATGGACTAGAAATTGATATGAGCCTAAAGAGTGAAGTCTTTACTATGACAGGTTCAAATTTGAAGTCAATAGCATAAAAATTGAGAATTGTGTGCCTGTTTATTTATGTGCATGTTCAGGCGGACCTCAAAGCTATCCAAACCTATCCAAACTGTGCCAAATGGGTAACACCAACTTCAAAAGTCTGTAACTTCTGAATACTTCAACATACAGACTTCAGTGAGGGCTCTATTGAAAGCTTACATCAAGGGGAACCCTGTTCCATTCCTAGATTTACTCTCAAACCGATTGAAATAACTGTAAAAGATGAAAAACAGAGTAAAATGTTCTTTTTGTTAGTGTGCATAAAAAAGGCTCCTCAAGAAGTACTTTTTGTAAACAAATCTTTATATATTGTAAAAAATAAACAATAAAAAACACACTCACTGCAAACTATTTACATTTTGGCCTCCTCTGCTTCTTCCTCTCCTACCTCCTCTCCTGCTGTTCTCTCACATCTCCACAGCTTCGTCTCCACAGCTAGAATTATCATCACTGGAATCCTTCTGTCCTCCTTGATCCCTTCTAGGTAGACACTTTGTGTCTAAACCAGTTTGCCTGAAGTGAAAAAGAAAAATATTGATTATGTTGAAGACAGACAGACAGACACAAAAGAAAGAAATGTCAGGGCGCTCGTAAGTCAGGGACTACCTGTACAGAAATAAATGGGACGGGACAGACGGAAACTCTTACTTCTTTATTCTATAACAGAATTATAAAATAGCAGTATAAAATAGTTTTCACTTACTGCTCAAGTAATGCATCATCTTCCCTCATCGATAACAGCAGCTTCGACCTCAGTATCATCTCGAAGACGCCTCAGTCAAGGAGTTGTTGGACATGCCCTGGTCATTAACCTCCTTGTAACCAGTTCCAGAGCCTCTTCTGTGGTGTATTTTATTTTTTAGGGCATTTAGCCATTGCGACACTGTGAAAAAAGTCCAGAAAAGCAATCGCAGACGTCTGTATAGAAAAGCTATCCCTTTTACGCACAGAGGCGCACGTGTTGCGCACGCTCAGTGATTCTCTTACGCAGTGACATTTTAAACCTCCCTTTAACACCCACCCCCTCATACCACATATCTCCACGACGAGATTTTCATTGGCTATATGTCTGTCATGTCAGAATCAGCATCTGATATGATTGGCCACAGCCCCACGTGGGAAAGTAGGCATTGGGTGATTTTTACTTCGTCACTCTCGGTGGATTTGATTGGCTCTAGCGACTGAATAGTTTCACTCAGTTGGTCAGAATTGGTGTCAATCTAAAGCAGAGACCTTATAAAAGAGTTTTAAGACGGCCAAACTTACAAATCTTCCGTTTCTGGGAAATGACAAAGCTCTTTATGCAAATTTATGTCACGCGGTCCCGCGGGCGGGCCCGTGCTAAGTGATTACTGTTGTAAATAATAATGCACATGTTAAATATTACAAACTGTCTTTGAGGAACTCTGCAGTCCAGATAACATTCAAGTCAGAAACACTAAAACTACACAGCTAATGGTTTCTAATGCAAAGTCTTCTAAACATGGTTCAGCTGATGTGTTGGCCTTGTTCTGTGCTACAGGGCTTTGGGTTTGAGCCAAAAAGCTTTGAATTAGTGTTAGGATGGAGCAGGAGTTTGAAACGTTTACCTTTAAAATACATATTTTCACCCTCTACAACTAAATATAAGTTTAGAGCCACACGATCGACTTTGACATGAAGTTAAAATGATTTATTAACCCTAGGATGCATGAATGACCAATACCTACACTCTTCCATGAGTGGGGTCAAAAATTACCCCAATTAGAATCAATGGGTTTTTGCAATGAATTTAAATGATGTCTTTAATTTTGGTTAAAGGCAGTTATACTTATTATATCTGGGTCAACAAAAGACTGATTTTACATTTAATATGGTTATTCATAACTTTTTATAACGTTTTTTCACACGAAATAACATCATAAATCTTCAAATTATTGCTAGAATGTCCATCTGTCTGAAGGACAAAAAAGAGAATGAACATACAATCAGAACACTGTACACTCACATGTGCCCACACAAACATATTTTCTCTATTCACTGTGTGCAGTTGTCACAAACTATTTGCTTTTGGCTGTGACCATTGCACACTGTAGTACTGCATTTCCTGCACCAATTGGTGGCTTTGCTATTTTTGTTTTATTTGGACACATCTGGCACCTCTTTCTCTTCTGTTGGCCCTTTGTGCCTCTCTTCTGTTACTTGTTTGCCACTTTTGTCACTCCACATCTTCCAATTGCTTCAGTGATGTTGGTTGGTAGGTTCAGGGTACCTTGGGTTGTGTAGAAGACTCCCAAAGAGCACACACATTGGTACATTCCAGTTCTTCTCACTTCCTGCAAGAATGATCACTCCAATGAAGGCCATGAGCTCCTGTTTGCTTAGATTTTCCACTCTTTTCCTCTGCTTGTTGCAACTCTTCTTCCCTCCATGTTTGTTCATGTCAACACCTCTTCTAATATACTATCCATCCATTATCTTCCATTTTTGGGTCACGGGGGTCGCCGGTGCCCATGTCCAGCAATCACTGTGCGAGGGGCGGGGTACACCCTGGACGGGTTGCAAGTCCATCATATGGACACATAGAGACAAACAACCATTCACTCTCTCACTCACACCTAGAGACAATTCAGAGTTACCAATCAGCCTAACATGCATGTTTTTGGTCTGTGGGCGGAAACCAGAGTACCCGGAGGAAACCCACGCATGCACGGAGAGAACATGCAAACTCCACCCAGAAAGGCCCCTGGACCGGGATTTTAACCAGGGACCTGCTCGCTGAGAGGCAGCAGCTCTACTAGTTGTGCCACCATGCTGCCCATACTATCAGTGATAAACAGCTTTCATGCATCTATTGAGAGATGGTGCTAAACCCAGGTGCAGGCCCTGACCGACTTCTCAGTAAATTGTGGCTTGGTGTTTTAGCCTGAGTGGGAGATAACTCTGCCTAGTAAGAGCCCTTGTGGCTCATTCTGTTGGACACAATATCCATTCCCTCTTTGGAGGTCTTAGAGGACTCCTCCGTGTCTGACTGATCTTGTTCAGCAGAGGCAGGTTGGTTTCCAGACAGCCTGACATGTCCAGGTGGACAATAATCTGTATCCTCTACATTCAAGATGCCAGATCCCGAGTCAGTACCACTGATGGGTTCTTCATCCCATCCGTTCAGGATCATATCTCGAGCAAGGTCTTCGGGTATCGCTGTCCTCCAAGTAGCCATGATAGTTTAGATGAGAAAACATAAAACAGACAAACATGAGACCTGGTTTCAACAAAGGACTATGACAACAATGGACAACAGCAACAACAATAGACAATCATAAAAGAGGCATACAGATTTTTAAAATAATATATATATATAATATATATATAATAATATATAATAGGTTATCCAACAGGTTTGCATTTGTTACAAGGAATTATGAATACAGTGAGTTTCTACACAACAAATGCAGTAATATCAGCTGGCTTACTAAGCTAGTGTAATGTTAGCTAGCTTAAGTACTAACATTATTTTGTAGTTAGCTAAGAGTGTCTACTTTGTTGACCAACATGATATTCTATCAGTAAAGTCATGGAGTTGGTAAATGAAGATAATACATGTTTACTGCTGTGTCAAACTGACCTCCTAGTGGTGAGACTGCAGGAATCAGATGTGTAAATGAGACAGAAAATGTTTCTTGACAGTCACAGTTGGTAAGAATCAAAGGTTCCCAAAGCAAACCCTTGAGATTCTATAGGAAATGCTTGGGGTCATTTTTGACCCCACTCATGAAAAACTGGGGTAGTGACATAAAAACTGCAATTTCTGAAAATGTATAAAAACATTTTAAAAAATTAAAATGGCTTGAAGTCACAAACATGTTTTATGAGGAATACCTGGAATATGGAAGAGTAAAAACTTTTAGTTTCAGAGATTTTGAAGAATAACAACCCTCGGGGTCATTTTTGACCCCACTTATGCATCTAAGGGTTAAGTTTCTCTTTAGTATTCAACTGTTTATTTCATGAGGTCAGTTTTTAAGGATTGAAGTGATAAGCAAAAGGGGAAAAACAATTAATGTACAGTAGTTCTAAAAATATACAAAACTTTTTCAGTGTTTACTATATCGGTGGGAGATGGGTCAGATAAGATTAGTTGTACTTTGCCTCACAAAGAGCAAACAAAAAAGCACTTTGTTGTTGGTTATTTATCACCTGCAGAGCTTCAAATGGATTCTTAAAGGGGACCACACATGCAAAATTCACTTTTTAATGTTTTTTTACTAAACTTTGGGTATTTACTTCATAAAAAAACAGTCCTTGTGCCAAAAAAATGCACCCAGTGGTTTATTTACTCTAAGTAGATTTATTTATTTTTGATAAATACACCAGGATTCACACTTCCTGCAGTTATTGACGTCACAAGCCGCAGCCAATCACATCAAACCTGAGTCCAGCCCCTCACCTAGCAACCCCTGGTTAGGCTCAACCCACTTCTGTATTAAACACATGACTGTTGTTTTTCATGATTTCATCTCATCTTTTGTTTATATGTTCTTAATTTCATGTGTACAGCACTTTGTTGCAGCTGTGTTTTTTTAAATGGCTTTATAAATAAAGTATAATTGTTATTTTTATGTTTTAGTTCAATTTTTAGTGTATTTGCGATCGCTGCCAACGCGCAGCCGGCAAAAATTAAACGAGCGGACCACAGGCGGAAGGACCGGGTTCGACGGGACCCTCTTCCGGCGCGATGGAGCGGAGCTTCAACTGTACAGCCTTGCAGCAGCCTCGCAGCAGGCTCGCAGCAAGAGGACCTTCTCCTTACAGATTAATTTACGGGAGACACTTGGTGAACTTTGTGTTGTCTTCACTGGAACAGCGATAACTCCCAAAATCTCATCGCGTGCAACGAGCGGAGCTGGCGAAAACCGGAAGAGGAACAAGCTAACATTAGCTTCGGATTCGGGTGGTCTAATGCTAAAAGGAGCAGCAAACTGCGGCGCGCTCAGACGGGTTTCGGTAAGTTATCTTAAGCTAACACTAACAGTAAGTCAAATGAGTAATAAAAAAAGAGCTAATTTTAAAACAACAACACATTACAGATACTGGCTGTTACAGAGGGCGTGAACAGATCGTTGAAGGGCGTGGACTTCAAGAAACCGGTCGTTCAAAACGAAAGTTAAAAATGGCAGAATTAAAAAGGGTATAATTGATTATCTAATAATTATTTTGTGCATTAAATTGAAGGAATAGGGTCTGGATATCCCACAGAAATACCATAAAAATTTAAAAAATACATCTGAGGTCCCCTTTAAAGTATATATAGTTTTATTTCTGTTTTCTTCTTTGAATAATTTGAATAATTTGTATTTAAAAAAAATATATATATATTTTTTTCTCTCTTTTGTTTTCTATTGTTTATTGTTTGTTTGTTTATTGTTTATTGTTTAAGGAAATTCCACCATTGCTGTTCATTGTTCTTTAGTTTTAGCAGGTCGCTTTCGTAAATGAGCCCATGAGGTTCAAAAGATTTACTTGACTAAATAAAGGTTGAATGAATGTGAGTCCAACATCATTTTCTGATTCCCTAAAATCTGGCCAATACTCAGTATTTGTTTAAAATACACAGTTTCCTGCTTCATCTGCAGTTATCATTATTTCAATCAGCCATAAACTATTTCTCCAAGATGAAGTAATTAAACAAGCTATGTGGAACAGTAAAGATATTAAATGTCCATAAATTATCCACCTAACCCCAACACAGAATGTTTGAGCTATCAATTAGTAGCACTTTATATTTTATTCACGTTTTCAGTTTTCTGTGCTCTTGTCTTCTGGCGTCTTTAAAAGTATCAAATTTCTTGTGAAGCTTAAAAAAGCAATGATTGTGTTAAAAAGCTCAACATCAATACTCTGTGAGAGCAGATTTTGAAAAGTCTGAAACTAAATATTTTAATAAGACTTTTCTTTATTTGAAAAGGACACTGAAATATTTTCTGAGCTGTCTCGCCCCCTCAACCATCACCTTTAGCCTCACATGTAACCGAAGGGTTCACGGTGGTTCAAATAAATCAGCTGCTGCTGTCAGACCGAGCCAGAGGCACAAAGATGGAGAGAAGAACAAAGCCTTTACAAAAGGAGGTGATTTCAAGGGTCATCCATTAGATTTAATCACATTAGAGGCCATCACTGGTCTGCTCGGACAGCCTTCATCCATCGCAGCTCTCCACAGACCAACATCCACACAAAGCAGAATGAGGTGTGGGCTCACACGACTCCAGCAGCTGCTTCATCTGAGCCATGCTCTAATATCACATTTATGGTTCACAACACCAACCCACTCCAGTGGCTGAAGTTCAGATGTATTCTGGTTCCCACAAAATGTTTCAGCTCAGCATCTGAAGCTCAAAGACACCAGGCGATACTGTCCAATCACACACGTTTGAAGGTAAACTAAACACCGAAATAGCTTTAAACCATTGTAATAAAGCCTGAAAGCGTGGAGGTTAAGGGTAAAAACATTATGGGCTGGTTTTATACTTTTCAAACACTTGAAATGAGTCTGAACCTTTTCTAGCAAAAACTGCTGCTTGAACGTTTCAGTCTTTGACCTTTGGTTCTCGTCATGTGGCCTTTTTGGAGCAAAATATTTGAGAGAGGCATTTCAGTTCAATTCAGTTTATTTATATAGCGCCAAGTTACAACAGAAGTTATCTCAGGGCACTGAACAGAAACATTTATATACATAAAAAATAAGTTAATAACATTATTTAAATGAAGAGCAGACTCTTATCCTGAGCGAGCATGAAGGCGACAGTGGAAAGGAAAAACTCCCTCGTTAGGAAGAAACCTTTAGGAGAACCAGGCTCAGGACAAGTGGCCAAATGCTTTGACTGGTTGGGTTTGAGAGGACAGGAAGGAGGAATAAATACACAATGGCAGGTCAAGAATCACATGTTATTTAAGATAGTAATAGTATCAAATTAAATCTATTAAATTTTGAAGAAACATTTAAGAAAATTAGGTCAATCTGTCCTCTAGTAGTTTAAGCCTATAGCAGCTTCACAAGTCAACCTGTATAAATAAAAGTAAAACAAACCAAAAAAAATCAAATCAAATCAAAAACTTAACTATAGGATTTATCAATAAGGAAAGTCTTAATCCCAGTCTTAAAACTGGACAATGTGTCAGCTTATGGACAGAAACTGGAAGTTGGTTCCACAAGAGCGGAGCCAGATAACTGAAAGATGTTCCTCCCATTCTGCTTTTGGAAACTGTAGGAGCCACAAGTAAACCTGCAGTCTGAGAGTGAAGTGCTCTGTTAGTAAAGTAAAATATGTAATATAAGATGGAGCTAGGTTGTTGATAATAATAATAATAATAAGCGTTATTTGTAGAGCACCTTCCTACAATGCCTTGCATTGACCAAGGTGCTTAACAGGATATAAAATATAAAAACAGGTACAATAAATCAGTGAAAATAGAAATAAAAACAGAAGCAATAAAAGGAGGCAGTGGAAATAAAAATGCTACATACTAAAATACCAAAAGTAATAAAAGTTACAGACTGAAAGCTTTTTTAAACAAGTGGGTCTTTAGTCTGGTTTTGAACAGAGTCAGATCAGAGGTGGCACGCAGCTCAAGGGGGAGACTATTCCAGGCTTTTGGGCCGGCAACAGAAAAGGACCGGTCTCCCCATTGTTTGTACCTTGAGCAAGGCACCTCCAGCAGGTGTTGACTGGCAGATCGTAAAGCTCTGCTGGGCTGATGGACTTTCAAAAGTTCTGAGATGTAGAGAGGTGTGAGTCCATTCAGAGCTTTAAAAACAAACAGCAGCAACTTGAACTGTATCGTGAATTGAACCGGGAGCCACTGTAGAGAGGACAGGACAGGAGTGATGTGTTCATATTTTCGTGTGTTGGTTAAAAAGTGGGCGGCAGAATTCTGTACAAGTTGTAAACTGGAAATAGAAGATTGATTAATTCCAACATGCAAAGCATTACAATAGTCAAGTCTGGAGCTCACAAAGGCATGGATGGCTTTCTCCAGATCATTACGGCTAAGGAGTGCCTTCACTTTAGAGATCAGACAGAGTTGAAAGAAGCTGGTTTTGACAACAGAACTTATCTGTTTATCTAGCTTTAAGTTGGAGTCAAGCTGCACTCCAAGATTTCTTACCACCTGGTTGAAGTGAGGGAGTGGAAAACCAAAACTGGGACTGGGAAGGATGTTGCTGGTGTCACCGGGTGCACCAAATAAAATGCATTCGGTTTTATCAGTATTTAGGTGGAGAAAGTTTTGAGAGAGCCAGTGCTTAATGTCATTTAAGCAGTTGACAATAGTGTTTGAACCGAGTGAGGGATTGAGAGTGACCGGCAGATAGATTTGTAGGTCGTCTGCATACAGATGAAAAGACAGATTATGGCGTGCAATGATTGACCCTAATGGCAGCATGTAAAGATAAAAGAGAACTGGCCCCAGAATGGATCCCTGTGGTACGCCAGAGGTCATAGGGATTGATGAAGAGGAGGACAGATCACCTACCATGACAGAAAATGTTCAACCTGTTAAGTATGATCT
This sequence comes from Garcialebias charrua, assembly GCA_038048925.1. NCBI lineage: Eukaryota > Metazoa > Chordata > Actinopteri > Cyprinodontiformes > Rivulidae > Garcialebias > Garcialebias charrua. The sequence goes on from JBBPBX010045467.1 coordinate 14,689, forward strand.
GAACCACTCAAGCACAGCTCACTGGGGGCCAACCTGCTGATACAAACGGGTGATTAGTACCTGATGGTCTACAGTGTCAAAAGCTGCTGAGAGGTCTAACATATCCAACAGAACAGGTTTTTTTGTATAGAGCTTTGGAGCACACGTCACTGTGTGGGGGAGTGTCGGGGGCGTGCCGGGGCGTTCCGGTCTCGACCGCCATCTTTGTTGCCCTCAGAAAAAAATAAAAGAAATTCAGGAGATTTTCCATCGTTTTCGCGCTGTATCTTCTGTCACGGTTCTGAAATGCAACGCAAAATAAAGTGGACTATCGTAATAAGCTTCTCCCAGATGACAAAAAAAAACTACATGGAAAAAAATTGGTATAATTGGAAATGTTGCCCGTTTGAAATAAATAAATAAATGGAGCAGAGACCTGGAGTAATACTTGCCTCCACTGACATTCCCAGTCATTTTAGCAGACCTGTGTCAGTGTTTACACCACAAATAATTTTTATAATTCCAATTCACTGGGAGAGCTGGTCCAATCTATGAATAGCTGGGTAGATGATTTGGACATTTTTAAATCCCCCAGATTGTAAATACGTTGAAGGTACGTTGTTGGCTCATTAATTTTACATAAATTATTAATATACATGTCTTTCAGAATCAATCAACCTTCTGTATGCTATGAGTATTAGAAATTGTGAACACTTAATTTTTTATAGTATTTTAACTGATTTACAAAGCTCCACGTAGAAAATTACCTTATTTTTAATGACTTGAGCTTGTCTAATGACATGTAGACTTCAAATCTTGATTAGATTACTTTATATATAATATGTATTAAGATGCATATATATTATAGACAAATGTTTCTGTCTTTTCATTCACCATTTTAATTGTGTGTTCACAGGTTCTGCTCTCTGAGTCATGAGGGTGATGCATTAAAATACAGCTAGCAGTACAAAATCCAACTCCTGAACTTGGAGCATCTCCTGATGGACTCAGTGTGATCGCTGCTGCCTGGAGAAAGTTCCCTCACAAATACAAGACATGCAGCATCCAGCGGCTGTGGAGGCAGGAGATGAATTTCACCTGAAGAAGCATCGTCCACACTGCACAGGTGCACAATCAAACCACTGTGACCTTGTGTGGACCCACACAGACATGGCTGGACGTCTACAGAAAGCATGAAGCTTCCTAAAAATATTTCTCAGAGTTTGTTCTCCAGCTTCAAGGGATACATAATTATGTAAATCATGCTGTTCACTTATATTTGCACATTTTTGTGTAGCAATTTTTCTATAAAATGTATTAACTTACACAATGTTCATCACATTGTTACTAGAAATGTTTAATTACATCAAATGTTTACTTCAAAATGGATCTGTTTCATTTTGTTTATTTCTTACCTGAAATTCATTCATTCAACTTTTATTTGGACAGGTTAATCCCTGTTAATGAAATTTGTTAATACATCAAATGTTTACTACAAATGTGATCAATTTCATCATGTTTACATGTTAGTGCTGAATTAAATGTTTCATAAATGTTTACCACATTAATTTTTATTAAATGAGAAAAAACAACCACTTGTTATTATTCAACTGTAAAAATATTTCAAAACAACGAGTCCAGCAGCTCCTCTGGGGGAATCCCAAGGCGTTCCCAGGCCAGCCGAGAAACATAGTCCCTCCAGCGTGTCCTGGGTCTTCCTCTGGGTCTCCTCCCGGTGGGACATGCCCGGAACACCTCACCAGGGAGGCGTCCAGGAGGCATCCTAACCAGATGCCCGAGCCACCTCAACTGGCTCCTCTCGATGTGGAGAAGAGGGATTTTAACCTCAGCACATCATTCATTTTATACTTTTGTTGGCTGTAAATGGGACCCTGTGTACACAGTTTCGTTCCACCTCACGTACAACATGTGATGTGAATGACAATAAAGAACCTTGACTCTCACACAGTCTAATATCAAAGCCTCTGTCAGATAACAACGTCCTTCTGTTATGAGCTTGTCACCTCCATCCCTTGAAGAGAAAAAGACACAGGTATTAGACAGAGTTTTGTGTGACACATTAAACAATGATGACAAAACAAGGAAGTCCTATTTAATACTTTAAATTTACTTTTTCCAGCTGGTTTTTATTCAGCTCTGACCTGTTCTGTAACAGATGACTACTACCTTTCTGTTTGTGCATGAAGAAATTGTTTTATATGGTACTACCTGAGCAACATTTGACGGTGTATTTGTAGTTTTTTGCTGCTGGTCCCTGCTCCTCCATCTGCAGCTTCACTGAGCTCTTCTGGAGTTTCCATCCATTTCATATGAAGGTCTGCCTTGACAAGGACGTATCAGAACACAGATCAGTATTAATACAGTAACAGTGACAACACTACAAACTTTAAACAGTTTATTTCACAATAACACAGCTGTCCACTCTGTCTAAAATCAGACAACGTTATATAAAAAATATAAACCCAACCATAGGCTGACCCACTTCTATGAACTAAACACCCGGACAAAATTGTGGCAAAAATTATGGCACAACTCCAACAAAACGAATTTATACTACTGTTTACATTCACTGTTTACATTTATTACTACTGTTTACATTCATTACTACTGTTTACATTTATTACTACTGTTTACATTCATTACTACTGTTTACATTTATTACTACTGTTTACATTCATTACTACTGTTTACATTTATTACTATTGTTTACATTTACACTACCTGTACTTTTTATATCTACACTACTGCTGATATATATTTTTACTAGCCTTACTGTATATGCCACTTTACCTCTATACCAATATCAACTACCTCATACATATACTGTGTACATAAACTTCATATGCTGCTTTGTCACTCTATTACAAATGTCAATGCCAGAACTTTCATTTTATTTTATAGATATACTTTTTACACTTTTTTACACTTTTATACTACTATGAAAAAACTCAGGACAGTATTACACTTTTATTATTTCATTTTATGCTTATGTTTATTAAATGTTTCAGTGTTTTAGTGTTTAAATGTTTACTGTTGCACCGAGGGACGGAGAGAAATGCAATTTCAATCCTGTGTATGTCCTGTACATATTGCAGTTTTGACAATAAAGTTGACTTTGACTTGACTTTGACTTATACACTCACCAGTGTCTGGAACAAACTAGCAGTTATTTTGGGACATGGAGAAATTGTTTTATATGGTACTACCTGAGCAACATTGACGGTGTATTTGTAGGCAGCCTGACTGAGCTCTTCTGGAGTTTAATTCATTTCATATGAAGGTCTGCCTTAACAAGGATAGATCAGAACACAGATCAGTATTAATACAGTAACAATGACAACACACTAGAAACTTTAAACAGTTTATTTCACAATAACACAGCTGTCCACTCTGTCTAAAATCAGACAACGTTATATAAAAAATATAAACCCAACCTAAACTAGGCTGACCCACTTCTATGAACTAAACACCCGGACAAAATTGTGGCAAAAATTATGGCACAACTCCAGCAAAACAAATTTATACACTTACCAGAATGTCTGGAACAAACTAGTAGTTATTTTGGGACATGGCGAATGTTATATCAGGACGTGTCACCGCTGATATCAGGACATTCATCTCCTTTTTGTTAGGTCCGACACATGAGCTCCCTCGCGTTGCTTCCAGCAGCGAACAAGAAACAGAAAGTCCGTTTTCTATCTACTTTCAGGTCGTGTGACCGGACATTACATCCAATAACACAGCATGTTTAGACCATTGCAAAACTGTAACAACCTTCTTAGATTCTAACAAAAAAACGAGAGACAGAGCTTCTTTTAGTAGGGCTTCATAAATGGCGATTTCTTTCTCACAATGCTGTGCGCCGCTTTGCGCCGCAGACCAGTGACGTCACGCTCCAAAGCTCTATCCATGGACAAAATAATCTCATTCTGCACTTTGAGCAATGCTGATTCAGTGTTGTGATAGGATCTGAAACCAGACTGAATTTTTCCAAACAGGTTATTGTGCTCTAGAAAAGATTGAAGTTGAATTAAAAACAACATTTTATAGGACCTTCGATAAAAATGACAGATGGGAAATTGACCTGAAATTAGAGAGAGCTGTAGGATCTAAGCTTGGTTTTTTTGAGAAGAGGCCTGACCATAGCATGTTTAAAAGCAGACGGCACATAACCTGAAGTTAGACAGCTGTTAATGAATGACAAAAGCCAAGGACCTATTACATCAAAGGACTGTTTGAACATTTCAGAGGGAATGATGTCCAGAGTACAGTTTGTTGGTTTCATCTGCTGAACCACCTTGATGAGGTCAGGCAGTGAAACCAGGTTGAACTGGTCAAAAACAGCGGTGGTTATTGCAGACACACATGACTGGACAGTGTTTGATGGGCTGACAATGTTCTGCCTGATAGAGTCAATTTTGTTGACAAAGTAATTCTGAAAGTCGTCACAGGTAGACTATGGGGCAATTTTCAGAACATGGACAGAAGGATTGATGACAGACTGAATTGTACTAAATAGCACACTCGGCCGGTTGCAACTGGTGGAGATTAAATTGGCGAGGTACTGTGACTTGGCCTGCTTAACAGAATTTTGATATTCACAGAGACAGTCTCTAAGTAATCCCTGGGACACATGAAGCCTGTCCTTTCTCGATTTGCGTTCTGCTTTCCTGCAGCGTTGTCGAAGAGCCTGAGTTGATTCATTGAGCCATGGAACTGGTTTGATCTTTGAGGAAGTCTGTTTGAGAGGAACGATGGAGTCCAAGATCGTTGTGCAGTTGTGATGGAAGGAGGTGATGAATTCCTCTGGATGTAGAGATGGGTCCAGGCAGTGCTTTAAGTGGGCAGGAACGCACAGGAACGCAGTTCCACCACTTCTAAAATTTAACCCTGACAGTACCGGGACTTTTTTTTAGATTACGGTGCGTTCCGGAACTTATTTTCATCTTCTCCACTTGAAAAAAAAATGCCCTCAGAAAAAGCCTATTGTTTTTGGCGCAAATCGCTTGCCGTACTTTCAAGTGTATTAGGGATGGAACCGTTAGATGGCGGTAATACACCGGAAGGTTGTAAGCTGCCGTAAAACCTCACAGAAGAAGAAGAAGTACATTCAAGTAGGCATCTCACGTGAGCAAGTACAGGAAAAGCGGAAGAAAACAAGTGAAATCGGCAATATTTGGTCTAAAAACGTGTTTACGGTAGTCCTATGGGTTGAACTGGTGAATTACACGTTAATTTTACTATTAGTTCAAATGCTCAGTTGTGACGTGTCTGCTCAGTTGTGACGTCACATCGTCTTCACCGGAGTATAAAAGAGGTTCAACCATAGCCACTCCCCTTGCAGAGGTCGTCTCTGTCTTCCTCCTTTCTGTCCGCGCGCACACACACACTCTCGCGGTGCGACAGTCTGTAACATACAAGCACCATTGATCGATATACTTTTCAGATTAGCAACATATTTATTTTAAGAATACTTTTCACTTCATCAAAATCTAATCAAAACTCCAGCGTTCTAAAAGTAGGTGGTTGTATTAGTTTCTTATACTATGAAGGACTGCTCTTGCATAATTGCCAGGTTGGTCGAGAGGTAAGGAACTGGTTTGGCACATAAAGGACTGGGGTTCGATTCACGGTCATGGCATATATTTTTTTCTTTTTTTTAAGCCTTTTGTTTCAGATAGATCGGGGTGAGAATAGATATATACATCTACATAATAATACTTTGTGTTGCTTGTTTTAAGTGGTGTATAACTGATGTAATTTTAACATTCAGAAACAATGACAGTCTCTTGTCCTGGCCACACCTCCTCGCTCACCCACCACCCGCCTCCCCTCCTTTAGGCGGTGTCTGTTGACACGCCCATTTTTCTGCATTTTTCAAATCCTGGGCTGTGGCGGGGCTATCTCTGGACGGTGGGGTGAGCTACACTTTAAGACAAATGTCACAGAGTATGGTGCAATATACGTGCTCTCTGACATACGTCAAGGATCGGAGACATCAGCAGGTTGGATCGGAAAATCCGATACGTAAATTATGCTGGTATCGGATGCCGATACAGATACTGGATCGGATCGACCCCATCCCTAGTTCCCATACAATGGCAAAATTAGTTCTCTGCATTTAACCCATTGCATCTGGGATACACCCAGGTGGAGCAGTGGGCAGCTATGTAAGCTGCCCGGGGAGAAATTATGGATTGGGTGTCTTGCTCAGAGACACCACGACATGTGGGAATGGCTGGGGATTGAACCTGGGACTTTCGGGTCCCAAGTCCGCTGCTCTACCTCTAGCCCATCTCGGCATTAAAAATGGTAATGGACTTTAAAAGAGCTGTACATAAACAAATGCTGCAAACTTTTGTAATACTGTAAATCAGTGGGGGCTAAAATTTCTCCCCAATCATGCGAGATTGAAAAAAAATCGTATGTTCAATTTATTGATGCTAAGGAAGGTTCCACAAGTTGCTGAATAAAGTGATTGACTTAGTTTTCCATAAAGTTTTTCCTTCTAGGCTTTGATTTTGTTTAATAAATAACGACATGGTGAATACTGAATATTCAATTCTGAATATTTACAGAATCTGACAAAGAGCAGATCATTTTTCTTGTGCCTTTACTGAAAGAGGGTGGACTTGCTTTCCTAAAACTGCACACAACTATATACGTGTTTGTTTGTATTAAGAATTGATTATTTCACATTTTTGACTGACACCAAAACTGAAATGGCTTCTATAGTGAATACTTATGCTCACATCCCCAGCTTTATTTTATATTCAACTCAAGACTCCCCCTGTTCGCTTTACATCCCCAGAGGTGTTTAAACCTCTTCTGTAGCTCAAAGCTCCACATGACGATGGCTCCGCCGTGTTTGTCCTCCCCTTCACCTGTGCTGTCATGCACGTATAGACGACCTGCTTGGAAACACGGGCTCCTTGGTGTGACAGCACATAAATCAAGGACGCCAAAGGAATTACTTCGATAAAAGAAATGGCCCTCTCCCCTGCTGTAATGGCTGGATGAAATGCACTATTGTGTTGTGCTACGAGGAAGCAATATCCTGAAGCTGGTGTAATTAGAACCCCAGAGATGCTTCATTACTGGGGACCTTCCCTGAATCTACAGCTCACTTTGTTTCTGCATTCATCTCTGAACTCTACACACAGACGTAAAATTAAGCTTCCACTCAGAAAACATCAGGATTCATCGTACATTTTGAGGAGAAATAACAAAAAACAGGCAAGATTTGGTTAACAAATGAAACATCCATCCATCCATCTTCTTCCGCTTATCCGGGGTCGGGTCGCGGGGGTAGCAGCCTAAGTAGGGAGGCCCAGACTTCCCTCTCCCCAGCCACTTGGAGCAGCTCCTCCGGGGGAATCCCAAGGCGTTCCCAGGCCAGCCGAGAAACATAGTCCCTCCAGCGCATCCTGGGTCTTCCTCTGGGTCTCCTCCCGGTGGGACATGCCCGGAACACCTCACCAGGGAGGCGTCCAGGAGGCATCCTAACCAGATGCCCGAGCCACCTCAACTGGCTCCTCTCGATGTGGAGAAGCAGCGGCTCTACTCCGAGTCCCTCCCGGATGACTGAGCTTCTCACCCTATCTCTAAGGGAGAGTCCAGCCACCCTGCGGAGAAAACTCATTTCAGCCGCTTGTATCCGAGATCTTGTTCTTTCGGTCATAACCCAAAGCTCATGACCATAGATGAGGGTGGGAACGTAGATCGATCGGTAAATTGAGAGCTTTGCCTTTTGACTCAGCTCTCTCTTCACCACGACAGACCGGTACAGCGCCCGCTTCACTGCGGACGCTGCACCTATCCGCCTATCGATCTCACGCTCCAGTTTTCCCTCATTCGTGAACAAGATCCCGAGATACTTAAACTCCTCCACTTGGGGCAGGACCTCCTCCCCGACCCGGAGAGGGCATGCTACCCTTTTCCGGCTCAAGACCATGGCCTCGGATTTGGAGGAACTGATCCTCAAATGAAACATATTCACATAATTGTTCCAAGTATTAAACTTTCTATTTAAAGTTACCAATATTTAAGCTTGACAACAATGATACTGTAATATGTTTTGATGCGTTTAGTTTTCAATAACCATTCGAGGTTTTTGGCTTGCTACCTTGGCTGAAGGCTAGAAAACCCAGAAATAAATAGATCAAAATGATTGCCTGATCTGTAATAGTGTAAAGGTAATTTATGTTATGAGGTGTGACAATTTCATACACTCTACATTTTCCTACAATTTGGGGAACTTTTCCAACCAGCAAATTTTACAGTTTATTCAACAAAATTTAGTTTTTTTTTTTTCCTTCGTCTTCTTTTCCTAGGTGCAGCTTTCAGTGCTGTTGTACTCTCTTAAATCCTACCAGTGCACCCACATCTATATTCCCATTGACTTATTCTTAATGTGATGTGAATTCCTTCATCAAAATCTGAAGTGGTGTCTCTTGAACGTCTCACCTCCTACATATTGCTAGGCCTGTCACGATAACAAATTTTGCTGGGCGATTACTTGTCTCAAATATTGAAATAAATGATAACATTGTTTGAAATTTGACCATAATTAGTAATTACAGTATGGTCAAATTTAAGAAGAAATGTTGGTCAATTTTATTTTGAGTGTAATACCTTTTTTGACCACTGGATGGCAGTATAAGACTGTTTGAACTAAAGGATGGATAGTGAGGGAGCAGCAGAGTGTCTCTTTAAGAAAAATGGGATGGAGGCCCCTTGATGTGACATGGGCTATGTCTGTTTGGTTCTCAAAATGGCGGACACTCGGTGTGGTTTGAGCTCTTTAGAATTTTTCACACAAAGCTTTAAAAAAAATTTAAATCAGTAAACAAGTTTTCAGCTTCTTTTTGCAGAGAAAAACAACTTTTTACATGAAGGCACGGATTTCAACCGTGAATTTTGGAGCTTTGAGAAGACGGAGGTTTTTGCCCCGAGGTTGGCCTGTTAGCTTGGCTTCTCAGCTTAGCTGCTTTTAACCATCCAAAAACAGGATTTTGGATGGTTAAAACAGATTTTAAAGACTACAATAGAAAGGCAGGGGTCAGTGAAGAGCACCGGAGTTGAACCTTTATTCATCCGGTCTCTTCAGCTGAAAGAGAGAGAGACATGAAGAAACGATAAATTTTTATTTATCATGCGATAAATTAATTTATTGATTATCGAGACAGGCCTACATATTGAACTGTTGATTAAAACTGTTTTTATATCCTTCGACTAAAAGACAAAACACAGAATATTTACCCACTTTTCTGTTTTGGTATTCTACCCAGAGCTTAAAAGTTGTGTATTTCTAACAACTAAGGTTGGAAGGGGGAATTCACAGTAAATTTCAGAAAACTTTCCATGTGAAATTAAACTGGAGAGTTTTGAAAATATTCCCAATAGGAAACTTTCTATGGGAATTAACTGGAGATTGCACACAAATTTAAACAAACTATCATATTCAAACAAAAACAAAAATATTTTTTTTAATCAAAGATGGAAAATATAAGAAAATAATGTTTTTAGCTAAATATTATAAAAGTAATAAATTTATTGACCTAATCTGTCAACGATGACATCACTGAGTACTACAACAATGCCACAACTTTTAGAGAACATTTAAATTTTTAAATGTTGTTATAATTCTTTCCTAATATAATGTGCCCAACTTTTATCTAAAACATTTATTAGGTGTTTTTGTTCATGTTTTTAGTCAAAGCATAGAAACAAAAATCATTAAATTACATTTAACAATACTGTATCTGAAATGTTTACCATAAGTATGTGCACAGAAAATGGTAAATGGTAAATGGAGCTGTCGTGTTTTTACACAAGGATTCGAACGACACTTTGTAGAGCAACTCAGAGAACATCTTTAATCTTCGTAAACCCGGAAACAACCCCCGCACCCTTTCACAATAAAACCGGATACAGTTATACCAAATACATTGTACCACATCCTCCTTTCTTTGAGAAACAAAACATATATGACAGGGTGACTACCTCATATAGGGAAAACGCTTTTTGTTTTTCGATTTACATAACTCCTTTTTGTTTTCAAACAAATAACAGAACACCTCTTTTTTTTTTCAAACAAATAACAGAACACACTCCTTTCTGTTTTCAACCAAATAACAGAACACACTCCTTTTTTTTTTCTTCACACCCAATTCACTTTTAAAAGTTCAGTCTTTGTGGTTTTATGACAACCCTGCCACATCTAGTCTTGACAGGACTTTGGTCAGCTGTATTTGAAGTCAGAGTTGTTGAAACTGGTTGGTTCAATGTGGCCCGGGCCTCTTCTGTTGTTATGATCGGTGAATCCGGGACCTGAACCTTAGGTGTGATTTCTGGCAATGGCTGCAGGAAGCGCCTATTTCTCCTGATGGCTCCTGAAGGGCTCTCCACAACGTATGAACGAGGTGTGGAGTGGGATGAAATAACAGTCCCTTCACACTTTGTGTCTGTAATCCATACTGGTTGTCCTGGTGAGAGTGGAGGAAGTTCTCTCACACGATGTCTCCTGTTATACACTGCACAGTCTTTCAACCTCCTCTCCTCTTCCTTCTTCTTCAGTGTAGTTTTGTTGGGCAGACTGGGCACGAGCAAAGAAGGAAGCTGGGGAACAGGTGTGCGAAGTCTCCTTCCCATTAGTAGTTGCGCCGGGCTATATCCATTAGCCAGCGGGGTCACTCTGTACGCCAGTAGTGCTAGATATGGGTCTTCTGCCTTTTTAAGCAAGTTTTTCACAGTTTGAACATACCGCTCAGCCTCTCCGTTACTTTGTGCAAACCTTGGGCTGCTTGTTGTGTGTTTGAAGCCATAAGCTGCTGCAAAGGTTTTGAAGGACTGGCTCGAGAACTGAGGTCCATTGTCACTGTAGAAAAGCTCTGGAATCCCATGTCTGGAAAAGATTGACTTTAGGTGTACTATGACGTCTTCAGATCTTGTGGATGACAGTTTTGCTATTTCCACAAACTTGGAGTAGTAGTCCACCAAAAGTACATAGTTGTTGCCGTTGAATGTAAAAAGGTCTGCTCCAATTTTCTGCCACGGTCTTTCTGGGAGTTCGCTTGGCATTAATGGTTCCACTGGGTTGGGACGCTCTTTAATGCATATTGTGCAGTTTTTCACAAGTTCATTTATTTGACCACTCAGGCCAGGCCACCACACTGTCTCTCTTGCTCTCTCTCTGCATCTGGACATACCTTGGTGTCCCTCATGTAGGGCTGAGAGAACGGAACCACGCATGGCAGAAGGAATCACTAGTCTGGTGTCTTTTAGCAACAACTCATTATACACTGTTAAAGTGTCTCTGTGTGGCCAATAAGCTTTTATTGGGCCCTTGAGATGGTTGTACTCTGGCCAGCCACTTTGACAAAATGACATGACTTCTGAGCAAATGCTGTCACTTTTTAGCTGTGCTTTTAGCTGTGTGAGGTACATAGAGCTAGCAGGCATGCTCTTTATAATTTCATCCACATAGATGTTTGTGTCCTCTAGTAGTTCAGCTGTGTTCTTAAAATCAGGGTCCTGATTAACTGGTGCACGTGACAGTGTGTCTGCTGTTAGAAGTGCCTTGCCTGGGGTGTGTGTGATGGTGTAACTGTACCTCATCAGTCTCATTCTGAACCGCTGGATCCTGGGTGGAAGTTCTGTTAGTGCCTGTTGTCCTAGCAGGCTGATGAGTGGCTTGTGATCAGTCTCTAAGGAGAAGTGTCTCCCGATGAGGAAATCTCTAAATCTTTCACATCCCCATGTTAGTCCCAGGGCCTCCTTCTCCACCTGTGCATATCTCTGCTCCGTCTCTGTTAAAGAGCGAGATGCGTAAGCCACAGGTCTCCACTGCCCTCTCTCTTCTTGAAACAGAACTGCTCCCAGACCATAAGATGAGGCATCTGCAGACAGTTTTAAGTCTTTGTTAGGGTCGTAGAGTGCAAGAACCGATGTTGATGTTAGTTCTCTTTTCAGCTGATCAAATGCGGTTTGTTGTGCACAGCTCCAAACCCACTGATTTTTCTTTGAGAGCAAGTCTCTTAGGGGCTTATCCTTTTCAGCCAGGCCTGGGATGAATTTGCCCAACTGGTTGACCATACCAAGAAAGCTGCGCACTTCACTGACATTTGTTGGCTCTTTCATTGCTAAAACTGCTTTTATTTTGTCTGGGTCCGGCTGGACTCCTGCTGCAGACAAAATGTGTCCGAGGAACTTTACTTCCTTTTTGCTTAGGTCACATTTATCTAGGTTTAATGTGACACCAGCTTCTTGCAGTTTATTGAGCACGGTGTGTAGACGAGCATCATGTTCCTGCTGGTCCTGTCCCCA
>JBBPBX010045468.1:6388-27015 GCA_038048925.1 Garcialebias charrua
TCAGGTTTACAAAACTTCTCAGGCGTGTTGAGATAAGACGACCTGTCAAGGCCAGTCAGGGAGCCAAATGTCAGATAAACACGATTGTTTTGGGGACAGGCAGAACTTTAATGACATCTACCTTCAGTCTGTGTCGGTCCACTCGCTTCCAAAATGTCCAAATTAAAATGACCAAACCAATGGAACGTGCCTGAAAAAATCCCAGAGATCTAATCCATTCAGCCAAAAGTCTGGGTTCTCGAGACATGAACCAAGCCATCATGTAAGACAGGCAGCCTGACCAGGTCCAGATTAGCTGCAGACGTCTTCCTTGTGTGTTGATAGACCAGGAACCAGCCAAATCCAAAAAGCAGGAACCAGTTATCATAAATCCAATTAAATATGCGTCCTTAAGATCCACAGATGACAGCAGAGATAGACTCGTTATCAAGTCTTCAAGTCGATGAGATATCCAGATGTGTACATGCCAACAGGACAAATCACTCGCCTACAGCCTGTCTTCTTGTTGAAGAAATGTTATCAGTTGTGTTGAGGGACCAACTGACCAAATTGAAGTCCATAGTTATGATTCTGAAGATTTTGTAGAAGAGAGGCTCTCAGACAGTTTCACAGACAAGACAAAGCAAAAGCAAAGCGGAGACCAAGAGGAGACGTCCGCCCTTGACAAGAGCAAGTGTTGAATGAGCTACAATGTTTTTGGTCTTAGCATTTAGCTTATGTTTTTCTGGTTTTAGTTTCAAAGTCTACTGTTTTGCTAAAATAAGATAAGATAGAACTTTATTGATCACTCAGAAAATTGTTGTGCCAGAGTTTCAGAACAAAGGAACATACACAACAACTCACACAAGATATAAAAATTAACAGAGAATATGAAAATACCAACAATGAAGTTCTAAACATCTGCAGACAGAAACATTAAAGTGTTTGTTGTGGTGAAGGATTAATTTTATTGTCCTCTGTGCAGAAAGGGGAGGAGTTAAAAAGTTTGAAGGACTTCCAGTGTTGTTCTGTGGAGCACCTCGGTGGTCTCAGTCTATGACTGAAGGTGTTGCAGTCAGAGTCCGGTGTGTCATGCAGGGGGTGACGTGATGTTCAGGATCTGGAGCAGGTTCCTCAGCATCTTCTGCTCAGACACATCTGTCAGAGACTACAGGTCCACTCCCAGAACTGAACCAGAACTGAACCAGATCTCTGGATGAGTTTATCCAGTCTGTTGGCATCAGCTTTCTTCACCCTGCTGCCCCAGCACACCACAGAGTAGAAGAAGATGCTGGAGACCACCGAGTGGTAAAACATCTGCAGCATGGTCCTGCAGAGACCACTGAGTGGTAAAACATCTGCAGCATGGTCCTGCAGAGACCACCGAGTGGTAAAACATCTGCAGCATGGTCCTGCAGAGACCACCGAGTGGTAAAACATCTGCAGCATGGTCCTGCAGAGACCACCGAGTGGTAAAACATCTGCAGCATGGTCCTGCAGAGACCACCGAGTGGTAAAACATCTGCAGCATGGTCCTGCAGAGACCACAGAGTGGTAAAACATCTGCAACATGGTCCTGCAGAGACCACCGAGTGGTAAAACATCTGCAGCATGGTCCTGCAGAGACCACCGAGTGGTAAAACATCTGCAACATGGTCCTGCAGAGACCACCGAGTGGTAAAACATCTGCAACATGGTCCTGCAGAGACCACGAGTGGTAAAACATCTGCAGCATGGTCCTGCAGAGACCACCGAGTGGTAAAACATCTGCAGCATGGTCCTGCAGAGACCACCGAGTGGTAAAACATCTGCAGCATGGTCCTGCAGAGACCACTGAGTGGTAAAACATCTGCAGCATGGTCCTGCAGAGACCACTGAGTGGTAAAACATCTGCATCATGGTCCTGCAGAGACCACTGAGTGGTAAAACATCTGCACATGGTCCTGCAGAGACCACAGAGTGGTAAAACATCTGCAACATGGTCCTGCAGAGACCACGAGTGGTAAAACATCTGCAACATGGTCCTGCAGAGACCACAGAGTGGTAAAACATCTGAAGCATGGTCCTGCAGAGACCACCGAGTGGTAAAACATCTGCAGCATGGTCCTGCAGAGACCACAGAGTGGTAAAACATCTGCAGCATGGTCCTGCAGAGACCACCGAGTGGTAAAACATCTGCAGCATGGTCCTGCAGAGACCGAGTGGTAAAACATCTGCAGCATGGTCCTGCAGAGACCACCGAGTGGTAAAACATCTGCAGCATGGTCCTGCAGAGACCACCGAGTGGTAAAACATCTGCAGCATGGTCCTGCAGAGACCACCGAGTGGTAAAACATCTGCAGCATGGTCCTGCAGAGACCACTGAGTGGTAAAACATCTGCAGCATGGTCCTGCAGAGACCACAGAGTGGTAAAACATCTGCAGCATGGTCCTGCAGAGACCACCGAGTGGTAAAACATCTGCAGCATGGTCCTGCAGAGACCACCGAGTGGTAAAACATCTGCAGCATGGTCCTGCAGAGACCACCGAGTGGTAAAACATCTGCAGCATGGTCCTGCAGAGACCACCGAGTGGTAAAACATCTGCAGCATGGTCCTGCAGAGACCACCGAGTGGTAAAACATCTGCAGCATGGTCCTGCAGAGACCACCGAGTGGTAAAACATCTGCAGCATGGTCCTGCAGAGACCACCGAGTGGTAAAACATCTGCAGCATGGTCCTGCAGAGACCACCGAGTGGTAAAACATCTGCAGCATGGTCCTGCAGAGACCACCGAGTGGTAAAACATCTGCAGCATGGTCCTGCAGAGACCACAGAGTGATAAAACATCTGCAGCATGGTCCTACAGAGACCACAGAGTGGTAAAACATCTGCAACATGGTCCTGCAGAGACCACCGAGTGGTGAAAAATCTGCATCATAGTGCTGCAGAGACCACAGAGTTGTAAAACATCTGCAGCATGGTCCTGCAGAGACCAGAGTGGTAAAACATCTGCAGCATGGTCCTGCAGAGACCACGAGTGGTAAAACATCTGCAGCATGGTCCTGCAGAGACCACCGAGTGGTAAAACATCTGCAGCATGGTCCTGCAGAGACCACCGAGTGGTAAAACATCTGCAGCATGGTCCTGCAGAGACCACCGAGTGGTAAAACATCTGCAGCATGGTCCTGCAGAGACCACCGAGTGGTAAAACATCTGCAGCATGGTCCTGCAGAGACCACTGAGTGGTAAAACATCTGCAGCATGGTCCTGCAGAGACCACTGAGTGGTAAAACATCTGCAGCATGGTCCTGCAGAGACCACTGAGTGGTAAAACATCTGCATCATGGTCCTGCAGAGACCACCGAGTGGTAAAACATCTGCAACATGGTCCTGCAGAGACCACAGAGTGGTAAAACATCTGTAGCATGGTCCTGCAGAGACCGAGTGGTAAAACTTCTGCAGCATGGTCCTGCAGAGAAAACAGAGTGGTAAAACATCTGCAACATGGTCCTGTAGAGACCACAGAGTGGTAAAACATCTGTAGCATGGTCCTGCAGAGACCGAGTGGTAAAACATCTGTAGCATGGTCCTGCAGAGACCGAGTGGTGAAACATCTGCAGCATGGTCCTGCAGAGACCACCGAGTGATAAAACATCTGCAGCATGGTCCTGCAGGGACCACCGAGTGATAAAACATCTGCAGCATGGTCCTGCAGAGACCACCGAGTGGTAAAACATCTGCAGCATGGTCTTGCAGAGACCACTGAGTGGTAAAACATCTGTATCATGGTCCTAAAGAGACCACAGAGTGGTAAAACATCTGCAACATGGTCCTGCAGAGACCAGAGTGGTAAAACATCTGCAGCATGGTCCTGCAGAGACCGAGTGGTAAAACATCTGCAGCATGGTCCTGCAGAGACCACAGAGTGGTAAAACATCTGCAGCATGGTCCTGCAGAGACCACAGAGTGGTAAAACATCTGCAGCATGGTCCTGCAGAGACCACAGAGTGGTAAAACATCTGCAGCATGGTCCTGCAGAGACCACCGAGTGGTAAAACATCTGCAGCATGGTCCTGCAGAGACCACAGAGTGGTAAAACATCTGCAGCATGGTCCTGCAGAGACCACCGAGTGGTAAAACATCTGCAACATGGTCCTGCAGAGACCACAGAGTGGTAAAACATCTGCAACATGGTCCTGCAGAGACCGAGTGGTAAAACATCTGCAGCATGGTCCTGCAGAGACCACAGAGTGGTAAAACATCTGCAACATGGTCCTGCAGAGACCACCGAGTGGTAAAACATCTGCAACATGGTCCTGCAGAGACCACAGAGTGGTAAAACATCTGCAACATGGTCCTGCAGAGACCACCGAGTGGTAAAACATCTGCAACATGGTCCTGCAGAGACCACCGAGTGGTAAAACATCTGCAGCATGGTCCTGCAGAGACCACCGAGTGGTAAAACATCTGCAGCATGGTCCTGCAGAGACCACCGAGTGGTAAAACATCTGCAGCATGGTCCTGCAGAGACCACCGAGTGGTAAAACATCTGCAGCATGGTCCTGCAGAGACCACTGAGTGGTAAAACATCTGTATCATGGTCCTGCAGAGACCACTGAGTGGTAAAACATCTGCATCATGGTCCTGCAGAGACCACTGAGTGGTAAAACATCTGCAGCATGGTCCTGCAGAGACCACTGAGTGGTAAAACATCTGCATCATGGTCCTGCAGAGACCACTGAGTGGTAAAACATCTGTAGCATGGTCCTGCAGAGACCGAGTGGTAAAACTTCTGCAGCATGGTCCTGCAGAGAAAACAGAGTGGTAAAACATCTGCAACATGGTCCTGTAGAGACCACAGAGTGGTAAAACATCTGTAGCATGGTCCTGCAGAGACCGAGTGGTAAAACATCTGTAGCATGGTCCTGCAGAGACCGAGTGGTGAAACATCTGCAGCATGGTCCTGCAGAGACCACCGAGTGATAAAACATCTGCAGCATGGTCCTGCAGGGACCACCGAGTGATAAAACATCTGCAGCATGGTCCTGCAGAGACCACCGAGTGGTAAAACATCTGCAGCATGGTCTTGCAGAGACCACTGAGTGGTAAAACATCTGTATCATAGTCCTAAAGAGACCACTGAGTGGTAAAACATCTGCATCATGGTCCTGCAGAGACCAGAGTGGTAAAACATCTGCAACATGGTCCTGCAGAGACCACCGAGTGGTAAAACATCTGCAACATGGTCCTGCAGAGACCACAGAGTGGTAAAACATCTGCAGCATGGTCCTGCAGAGACCGAGTGGTAAAACATCTGCAGCATGGTCCTGCAGAGACCACAGAGTGGTAAAACATCTGCAGCATGGTCCTGCAGAGACCACAGAGTGGTAAAACATCTGCAGCATGGTCCTGCAGAGACCACAGAGTGGTAAAACATCTGCAGCATGGTCCTGCAGAGACCACAGAGTGGTAAAACATCTGCAAGCATGGTCCTGCAGAGACCACCGAGTGGTAAAACATCTGCAACATGGTCCTGCAGAGACCACAGAGTGGTAAAACATCTGCAGCATGGTCCTGCAGAGACCACCGAGTGGTAAAACATCTGCAGCATGGTCCTGCAGAGACCACAGAGTGGTAAAACATCTGCAGCATGGTCCTGCAGAGACCACCGAGTGGTAAAACATCTGCAGCATGGTCCTGCAGAGACCACAGAGTGGTAAAACATCTGCAGCATGGTCCTGCAGAGACCACTGAGTGGTAAAACATCTGCAGCATGGTCCTGCAGAGACCACTGAGTGGTAAAACATCTGCATGGTCCTGCAGAGACCACTGAGTGGTAAAACATCTGCATCATGGTCCTGCAGAGACCACTGAGTGGTAAAACATCTGCAGCATGGTCCTGCAGAGACCACTGAGTGGTAAAACATCTGCATCATGGTCCTGCAGAGACCACTGAGTGGTAAAACATCTGCAGCATGGTCCTGCAGAGACCACTGAGTGGTAAAACATCTGCAGCATGGTCCTGCAGAGACCCACGAGTGGTAAAACATCTGCAGCATGGTCCTGCAGAGACCGAGTGGTAAAACATCTGCAGCATGGTCCTGCAGAGACCACCGAGTGGTAAAACATCTGCAGCATGGTCCTGCAGAGACACACTGAGTGGTAAAACATCTGCAGCATGGTCCTGCAGAGACCACCGAGTGGTAAAACATCTGCAGCATGGTCCTGCAGAGACCACTGAGTGGTAAAACATCTGCAGCATGGTCCTGCAGAGACCACTGAGTGGTAAAACATCTGCAGCATGGTCCTGCAGAGACCACTGAGTGGTAAAACATCTGCAGCATGGTCCTGCAGAGACCACTGAGTGGTAAAACATCTGCAGCATGGTCCTGCAGAGACCACGAGTGGTAAAACATCTGCAGCATGGTCCTGCAGAGACCACCGAGTGGTAAAACATCTGCAGCATGGTCCTGCAGAGACCACCGAGTGGTAAAACATCTGCAGCATGGTCCTGCAGAGACCACCGAGTGGTAAAACATCTGCAGCATGGTCCTGCAGAGACCACCGAGTGGTAAAACATCTGCAGCATGGTCCTGCAGAGACCACCGAGTGGTAAAACATCTGCAGCATGGTCCTGCAGAGACCACCGAGTGGTAAAACATCTGCAACATGGTCCTGCAGAGACCACCGAGTGGTAAAACATCTGCAGCATGGTCCTGCAGAGACCACCGAGTGGTAAAACATCTGCAGCATGGTCCTGCAGAGACCACCGAGTGGTAAAACATCTGCAGCATGGTCCTGCAGAGACCACAGAGTGATAAAACATCTGCAGCATGGTCCTACAGAGACCACAGAGTGGTAAAACATCTGCAACATGGTCCTGCAGAGACCACCGAGTGGTGAAACATCTGCATCATAGTGCTGCAGAGACCACAGAGTTGTAAAACATCTGCAACATGGTCCTGCAGAGACCACCGAGTGGTAAAACATCTGCATCATGGTCCTGCAGAGACCAACGAGTGGTGAAACATCTGCAGCATGGTCCTGCAGAGACCACCGAGTGATAAAACATCTGCAGCATGGTCCTGCAGAGACCACCGAGTGGTAAAACATCTGCAGCATGGTCCTGCAGAGACCACCGAGTGGTAAAACATCTGCAGCATGGTCCTGCAGAGACCACAGAGTGGTAAAACATCTGCAGCATGGTCCTGCAGAGACCACAGAGTGGTAAAACATCTGCAACATGGTCCTGCAGAGACCACAGAGTGGTAAAACATCTGCAGCATGGTCCTGCAGAGACCACAGAGTGGTAAAACATCTGCAGCATGGTCCTGCAGAGACCACAGAGTGGTAAAACATCTGCAGCATGGTCCTGCAGAGACCACAGAGTGGTAAAACATCTGCAACATGGTCCTGTAGAGACCACAGAGTGGTAAAACATCTGCAGCATGGTCCTGCAGAGACCACAGAGTGGTAAAACATCTGCAGCATGGTCCTGCAGAGACCGAGTGGTAAAACATCTGCAGCATGGTCCTGCAGAGACCACCGAGTGGTAAAACATCTGCAGCATGGTCCTGCAGAGACCACCGAGTGGTAAAACATCTGCAGCATGGTCCTGCAGAGACCACAGAGTGGTAAAACATCTGCAGCATGGTCCTGCAGAGACCACAGAGTGGTAAAACATCTGCAGCATGGTCCTGCAGAGACCACAGAGTGGTAAAACATCTGCAGCATGGTCCTGCAGAGACCACAGAGTGGTAAAACATCTGCAGCATGGTCCTGCAGAGACCACAGAGTGGTAAAACATCTGCAGCATGGTCCTGCAGAGACCACAGAGTGGTAAAACATCTGCAGCATGGTCCTGCAGAGACCACAGAGTGGTAAAACATCTGCAGCATGGTCCTGCAGAGACCACAGAGTGGTAAAACATCTGCAGCATGGTCCTGCAGAGACCACAGAGTGGTAAAACATCTGCAGCATGGTCCTGCAGAGACCACAGAGTGGTAAAACATCTGCAGCATGGTCCTGCAGAGACCACAGAGTGGTAAAACATCTGCAGCATGGTCCTGCAGAGACCACAGAGTGGTAAAACATCTGCAGCATGGTCCTGCAGAGACCACAGTGGTAAAACATCTGCAACATGGTCCTGCAGAGACCACGAGTGGTAAAACATCTGCAACATGGTCCTGCAGAGACCACGAGTGGTAAAACATCTGCAACATGGTCCTGCAGAGACCACGAGTGGTAAAACATCTGCAACATGGTCCTGCAGAGACCACGAGTGGTAAAACATCTGCAACATGGTCCTGCAGAGACCACGAGTGGTAAAACATCTGCAACATGGTCCTGCAGAGACCACGAGTGGTAAAACATCTGCAACATGGTCCTGCAGAGACCACGAGTGGTAAAACATCTGCAACATGGTCCTGCAGAGACCACGAGTGGTAAAACATCTGAACATGGTCCTGCAGAGACCACGAGTGGTAAAACATCTGCAACATGGTCCTACAGAGACCACCGAGTGGTAAAACATCTGCAGCATGGTCCTGCAGAGACCACTGTGTGGTAAAACATCTGTATCATGGTCCAGCAGAGACCACAGAGTGGTAAAACATCTGCATCATGGTCTTGCAGAGACCACCGAGTGGTAAAACATCTGCAACATGGTCCTGCAGAGACCACCGAGTGGTAAAACATCTGCAGCATGGTCCTGCAGAGACCACAGAGTGGTAAAACATCTGCAACATGGTCCTGCAGAGACCACAGAGTGGTAAAACATCTGCAAGCATGGTCCTGCAGAGACCACAGAGTGGTAAAACATCTGCAGCATGGTCCTGCAGAGACCACAGAGTGGTAAAACATCTGCAGCATGGTCCTGCAGAGACCACCGAGTGGTAAAACATCTGCAACATGGTCCTGCAGAGACCACCGAGTGGTAAAACATCTGCAACATGGTCCTGCAGAGACCACCGAGTGGTAAAACATCTGCAACATGGTCCTGCAGAGACCACAGAGTGGTAAAACATCTGCAGCATGGTCCTGCAGAGACCACCGAGTGGTAAAACATCTGCAGCATGGTCCTGCAGAGACCACCGAGTGGTAAAACATCTGCAGCATGGTCCTGCAGAGACCACCGAGTGGTAAAACATCTGCAGCATGGTCCTGCAGAGACCACCGAGTGGTAAAACATCTGCAGCATGGTCCTGCAGAGACCACCGAGTGGTAAAA
Organism: Garcialebias charrua; assembly: GCA_038048925.1. Taxonomy (NCBI): domain Eukaryota; kingdom Metazoa; phylum Chordata; class Actinopteri; order Cyprinodontiformes; family Rivulidae; genus Garcialebias; species Garcialebias charrua. The sequence goes on from JBBPBX010045468.1 coordinate 15,577, forward strand.
CATCTGCAGCATGGTCCTGCAGAGACCACCGAGTGGTAAAACATCTGCAGCATGGTCCTGCAGAGACCACCGAGTGGTAAAACATCTGCAGCATGGTCCTGCAGAGACCACCGAGTGGTAAAACATCTGCAGCATGGTCCTGCAGAGACCACCGAGTGGTAAAACATCTGCAGCATGGTCCTGCAGAGACCACCGAGTGGTAAAACATCTGCAGCATGGTCCTGCAGAGACCACCGAGTGGTAAAACATCTGCAGCATGGTCCTGCAGAGACCACAGAGTGGTAAAACATCTGCAGCATGGTCCTGCAGAGACCACTGAGTGGTAAAACATCTGCAGCATGGTCCTGCAGAGACCACCGAGTGGTAAAACATCTGCATCATGGTCCTGCAGAGACCACCGAGTTGTAAAACATCTGCAACATGGTCCTGCAGAGACCGAGTAATAAAACATCTGCAGCATGGTCCTGCAGAGACCACAGCGTGGTGAAACATCTGCAGCATGGTCCTGCAGAGACCACAGAGTGGTGAAACATCTGCAGCATGGTCCTGCAGAGACCACCGAGTGGTGAAACATCTGCATCATGGTCCTGCAGAGCTGCAGCATGGTCCTGCATAGACCACCGAGTGGTAAAACATCTGCATCATGGTCCTGCAGAGACCACCGAGTTGTAAAACATCTGCAACATGGTCCTGCAGAGACCGAGTAATAAAACATCTGCAGCATGGTCCTGCAGAGACCACAGAGTGGTAAAACATCTGCAGCATGGTCCTGCAGAGACCACCGAGTGGTAAAACATCTGCAACATGGTCCTGCAGAGACCACCGAGTGGTAAAACATCTGCAGCATGGTCCTGCAGAGACCACCGAGTGGTAAAACATCTGCAGCATGGTCCTGCAGAGACCACCGAGTGGTAAAACATCTGCAGCATGGTCCTGCAGAGACCACCGAGTGGTAAAACATCTGCAACATGGTCCTGCAGAGACCACCGAGTGGTAAAACATCTGCAACATGGTCCTGCAGAGACCACACGAGTGGTAAAACATCTGCACATGGTCCTGCAGAGACCACAGAGTGGTAAAACATCTGCAACATGGTCCTGCAGAGACCACCGAGTGGTAAAACATCTGCAATATGGTCCTGCAGAGACCACAGAGTGGTAAAACATCTGTAGCATGGTCCTGCAGAGACCGAGTGGTAAAACTTCTGCAGCATGGTCCTGCAGAGAAAACAGAGTGGTAAAACATCTGCAACATGGTCCTGTAGAGACCACAGAGTGGTAAAACATCTGTAGCATGGTCCTGCAGAGACCGAGTGGTAAAACATCTGCAGCATGGTCCTGCAGAGACCACGAGTGGTAAAACATCTGCAACATGGTCCTGCAGAGACCACGAGTGGTAAAACATCTGCAACATGGTCCTGCAGAGACCACGAGTGGTAAAACATCTGCAACATGGTCCTGCAGAGACCACGAGTGGTAAAACATCTGCAACATGGTCCTGCAGAGACCACGAGTGGTAAAACATCTGCAACATGGTCCTGCAGAGACCACGAGTGGTAAAACATCTGCAACATGGTCCTGCAGAGACCACGAGTGGTAAAACATCTGCAACATGGTCCTGCAGAGACCACGAGTGGTAAAACATCTGCAACATGGTCCTGCAGAGACCAGAGTGGTAAAACATCTGCAGCATGGTCCTGCAGAGACCACGAGTGGTAAAACATCTGCAGCATGGTCCTGCAGAGACCACAGAGTGGTAAAACATCTGCAGCATGGTCCTGCAGAGACCACAGAGTGGTAAAACATCTGCAGCATGGTCCTGCAGAGACCACAGAGTGGTAAAACATCTGCAGCATGGTCCTGCAGAGACCACAGAGTGGTAAAACATCTGCAGCATGGTCCTGCAGAGACCACAGAGTGGTAAAACATCTGCAGCATGGTCCTGCAGAGACCACAGAGTGGTAAAACATCTGCAGCATGGTCCTGCAGAGACCACCGAGTGGTAAAACATCTGCAACATGGTCCTGCAGAGACCACAGAGTGGTAAAACATCTGCAGCATGGTCCTGCAGAGACCACAGAGTGGTAAAACATCTGCAGCATGGTCCTGCAGAGACCACAGAGTGGTAAAACATCTGCAGCATGGTCCTGCAGAGACCACAGAGTGGTAAAACATCTGCAGCATGGTCCTGCAGAGACCACCGAGTGGTAAAACATCTGCAGCATGGTCCTGCAGAGACCACCGAGTGGTAAAACATCTGCATCATGGTCCTGCAGAGACCACCGAGTAGTAAAACATCTGCAGCATGGTCCTGCAGAGAACACTGTGTGGTAAAACATCTGTATCATGGTCCTGCAGAGACCACAGAGTGGTAAAACATCTGCATCATGGTCCTACAGAGACCACCGAGTGGTAAAACATCTGCAGCATGGTCCTGCAGAGACCACTGTGTGGTAAAACATCTGTATCATGGTCCAGCAGAGACCACAGAGTGGTAAAACATCTGCATCATGGTCTTGCAGAGACCACCGAGTAGTAAAACATCTGCAACATGGTCCTGCAGAGACCACCGAGTGGTAAAACATCTGCAGCATGGTCCTGCAAAGACCACAGAGTGGTAAAACATCTGCAACATGGTCCTGCAGAGACCACTGAGTGGTAAATCATCCACAGCATGGTCCTGCAGAGACCACAGAGTGGTAAAACATCTGCAGCATGGTCCTGCAGAGACCACAGAGTGGTAAAACATCTGCAGCATGGTCCTACAAAGACCACCGAGTGGTAAAACATCTGCAACATGGTCCTGCAGAGACCACCGAGTGGTAAAACATCTGCAACATGGTCCTGCAGAGACCACCGAGTGGTAAAACATCTGCAACATGGTCCTGTAGAGACAGAGTGATAAAACATCTGCAGCATGGTCCTGCAGAGACCACCGAGTAGTGAAACATCTGCAGCATGGTCCTGCAGAGACCACCGAGTGGTGAAACATCTGTAGCGTGGTCCTGCAGAGACCACCGAGTGGTAAAACATCTGCAACATGGTGCTGCAGAGACCACAGAGTGGTGAAACATCTGCATCATGGTCCTGCAGAGACCATGTGGTGAAACATCTGCAGCATGGTCCTGCAGAGACCACCGAGTGGTGAAAAACATCTGCAGCATGGTCCTGCAGAGACCACCGAGTGGTAAAACATCTGCAGCATGGTCCTACAGAGACCACCGAGTGGTAAAACATCTGCAACATGGTCCTGCAGAGACCACCGAGTGGTAAAACATCTGCAGCATGGTCCTGCAGAGACCACCGAGTGGTAAAACATCTGCAGCATGGTCCTGCAGAGACCACCGAGTGGTAAAACATCTGCAGCATGGTCCTGCAGAGACCACAGAGTGGTAAAACATCTGCAGCATGGTCCTGCAGAGACCACTGAGTGATAAAACATCTGTAGCATGGTCCTGCAGAGACCACCGAGTGGTAAAACATCTGCATCATGGTCCTGCAGAGACCACCGAGTTGTAAAACATCTGCAACATGGTCCTGCAGAGACCGAGTAATAAAACATCTGCAGCATGGTCCTGCAGAGACCACAGCGTGGTGAAACATCTGCAGCATGGTCCTGCAGAGACCACAGAGTGGTGAAACATCTGCAGCATGGTCCTGCAGAGACCACCGAGTGGTGAAACATCTGCATCATGGTCCTGCAGAGCTGCAGCATGGTCCTGCATAGACCACCGAGTGGTAAAACATCTGCATCATGGTCCTGCAGAGACCACCGAGTTGTAAAACATCTGCAACATGGTCCTGCAGAGACCGAGTAATAAAACATCTGCAGCATGGTCCTGCAGAGACCACAGAGTGGAGAAACATCTGTAGCATGGTCCTGCAGAGACCACCGAGTGGTAAAACATCTGCAACATGGTCCTGCAGAGACCACCGAGTGGTGAAACATCTGCATCTTGGTCCTACAGAGACCGAGTGATAAAACATCTGCAACATGGTCCTGCATAGACCACCGAGTGGTAAAACATCTGCAGCATGGTCCTGCAGAGACCACCGAGTGGTAAAACATCTGCAACATGGTCCTGCAGAGACCGAGTGATAAAACATCTGCAGCATGGTCCTGCAGAGACCACCGAGTGGTGAAACATCTGCAGCATGGTCCTGCAGAGACCACAGAGTGGTGAAACATCTGCAGCATGGTCCTACAGAGACCACAGAGTGGTGAAACATCTGCAGCATGGTCCTGCAGAGACCACCGAGTGATAAAACATCTGCAGCATGGTACTGCAGAGACCACCGAGTGGTGAAACATCTGCAGCATGGTCTTGCAGAGACCACCGAGTGGTGAAACATCTGAAGGCATGCTACCCTTTTCCGGTTCAAGACCACGGTCTCGGATTTGGAGGAACTGATCCTCATCCCAGCCGCATCACACTCGGCTGCAAACCGCTCCAGTGAAAGCTGTAGATCACGAGCTGATGAAGCCAATAGGGCCACATCATCTGCAAAAAACAGAGAAGAGATTCCAAGGCCACCAAAACGGATCCTCTCAACACCTTGGCTGCGCCTAGAAATTCTGTCCATAAAAGTTATGAACAGAATCGGTGACAAAGGGCAACCTTGGCGGAGTCCAACTCTCACCGGAAACGAGCCTGACTTACTGCCGGCAATGCGGACCAAGCTCTGACACCGGTCGTACAGGGACCTAACAGCCCATATCAAAGGGCCTGGTACCCCATACTCCCGGAGTACCCCCCACAGAACCCCCCGAGGGACGCGGTCGAATGCCTTTTCCAAGTCCACAAAGCACATGTAAACTGGTTGGGCAAACTCCCACGCACCCTCCAGGACCCTGTTGAGGGTGTAGAGCTGGTCTAGTGTTCCACGACCAGGACGAAAACCACACTGCTCCTCCTGAATCCGAGGTTCGACTATCCGACGGACCCTCCTCTCCAGAACCCCTGAATAGACCTTACCAGGGAGGCTTAAGAGTGTGATCCCCCTATAGTTGGAACACACCCTACGGTCCCCCTTTTTGAATAGGGGAACCACCACCCCAGTCTGCCAATCCAAGGGAACTGCCCCCGATGTCCACGCGATATTGCAGAGTCGCGTAAGCCAACACAACCCCACAACATCCAGAGCCCTAAGGAACTCAGGACGAATCTCATCCACCCCCGGAGCCTTGCCACCGCGGAGCTTTTTAACCACCTCGGCGACCTCAGCACCAGAGATTGGAGAGCCCGACCCAAAGTCCCCAGGCTCCGCTTCCTCAGTGGAAGACGTGCCAGTAGGATTGAGGAGGTCTTCGAAGTATTCCGCCCACCGACTCACAACATCCCGAGTTGAGGTCAACAGCACGCCATCCCCACCATAAATGGTGTTGGTCGCGTACCGCTTTCCCCCCCTGAGACGCCGGATGGTGGACCAGAATCGCCTCGAAGCCGTACGGAAGTCATTCTCCATGGCCTCTCCGAACTCCTCCCACGCCCGAGTTTTTGCCTCAGCAACCACCCGAGCCGCATGCCGCTTGGACTGTCGGTACCTATCTGCTGCTTCCGGGGTCCCACAGGCCAAAAAGGCCCAATAGGACTCCTTCAGCTTGACAGCATCCCTCACCGCTGGCGTCCACCACCGGGTTCGAGGATTGCCACCACAACAGGCACCAACAACCTTGCGGCCATAACTCCGATAAGCATGGTCCTGCCGAGACCGAGTGGTAAAACATCTGTAGCATGGTCCTGCAGAGACCGAGTGATAAAACATCTGTAGCATGGTCCTGCAGAGACCGAGTGGTAAAACATCTGCAACATGGTCCTGCAGAGACCACCGAGTGGTAAAACATCTGTAGCAAGGTCCTGCAGAGACTGAGTGGTAAAACATCTGCAGCATGGTCCTGCAGAGACTGAGTGATAAAACATCTGCAGCATGGTCCTACAGAGACTGAGTGATAAAACATCTGCAGCATGGTCCTGCAGAGACCGAGTGATAAAACATCTGCAGCATGGTCCTAGAGAGACTGAGTGATAAAACATCTGCAGCATGGTCCTGCAGAGACCGAGTGATAAAACATCTGCAGCATGGTCCTGCAGAGACTGAGTGATAAAACATCTGCAGCATGGTCCTGCAGAGACCGAGTGATAAAACATCTGCAGCATGGTCCTGCAGAGACCGAGTGATAAAACATCTGCAGCATGGTCCTGCAGAGACCACTGAGTGGTAAAACATCTGCAGCATGGTCCTGCAGAGACCACCGAGTGGTAAAACATCTGCAGCATGGTCCTGCAGAGACCACAGAGTGGTAAAACATCTGCAGCATGGTCCTGCAGAGACCACCGAGTGGTAAAACATCTGCAGCATGGTCCTGCAGAGACCACAGAGTGGTAAAACATCTGCAGCATGGTCCTGCAGAGACCACCGAGTGGTAAAACATCTGCAGCATGGTCCTGCAGAGACCGAGTGATAAAACATCTGCAGCATGGTCCTGCAGAGACCACTGAGTGATAAAACATCTGTAGCATGGTCCTGCAGAGACCGAGTGATAAAACATCTGCAGCATGGTCCTGCAGAGACCACCGAGTGGTAAAACATCTGTAGCATGGTCCTGCAGAGACCGAGTGATAAAACATCTGTAGCATGGTCCTGCAGAGACCACTGAGTGAAAAAACATCTGCATCATGGTCCTGCAGAGACCGAGTGATAAAACATCTGTAGCATGGTCCTGCAGAGACCACCGAGTGGTAAAACATCTGCATCATGGTCTTGCAGAGACCACCGAGTGGTAAAACATCTGCATCATGGTCCTGCAGAGACCGAGTGATAAAACATCTGTAGCATGGTCCTGCAGAGACCACTGAGTGATAAAACATCTGTAGCATGGTCCTGCAGAGACCACTGAGTGGTAAAACATCTGTAGCATGGTCCTGCAGAGACCACTGAGTGACAAAACATCTGTAGCATGGTCCTGCAGAGACCGAGTGATAAAACATCTGCAGCATGGTCCTGCAGAGACCACTGAGTGACAAAACATCTGTAGCATGGTCCTGCAGAGACCACCGAGTGATAAAACATCAGTAGCATGGTCCTGCAGAGACCACCGAGTGGTAAAACATCTGTAGCATGGTCCTGCAGAGACCGAGTGATAAAACATCTGTAGCATGGTCCTGCAGAGACCACTGAGTGACAAAACATCTGCATCATGGTCCTGCAGAGACCGAGTGATAAAACATCTGTAGCATGGTCCTGCAGAGACCACCGAGTGGTAAAACATCTGCATCATGGTCTTGCAGAGACCACCGAGTGGTAAAACATCTGCATCATGGTCCTGCAGAGACAGAGTGATAAAACATCTGTAGCATGGTCCTGCAGAGACCACTGAGTGGTAAAACATCTGTAGCATGGTCCTGCAGAGACCACTGAGTGACAAAACATCTGTAGCATGGTCCTGCAGAGACCGAGTGATAAAACATCTGCAGCATGGTCCTGCAGAGACCACTGAGTGACAAAACATCTGTAGCATGGTCCTGCAGAGACCACCGAGTGATAAAACATCAGTAGCATGGTCCTGCAGAGACCGAGTGATAAAACATCTGTAGCATGGTCCTGCAGAGACCGAGTGATAAAACATCTGCAGCATGGTCCTGCAGAGACCACTGAGTGACAAAACATCTGTAGCATGGTCCTGCAGAGACCACCGAGTGATAAAACATCTGTAGCATGGTCCTGCAGAGACCACTGAGTGACAAAACATCTGTAGCATGGTCCTGCAGAGACCACCGAGTGACAAAACATCTGTAGCATGGTCCTGCAGAGACCACTGAGTGACAAAACATCTGCAGCATGGTCCTGCAGAGACCACTGAGTGACAAAAAATCTGCATCATGGTCCTGCAGAGACCACCGAGTGGTAAAACATCTGTAGCATGGTCCTGCAGAGACCGAGTGATAAAACATCTGTAGCATGGTCCTGCAGAGACCGAGTGGTAAAACATCTGCAACATGGTCCTGCAGAGACCACCGAGTGGCAAAACATCTGTAGCATGGTCCTGCAGAGACTGAGTGATAAAACATCTGCATCATGGTCCTGCAGAGACAGAGTGGTGAAACATCTGCAGCATGGTCCTGCAGAGACCACAGAGTGATAAAACATCAGCAGCATGGTACTGCAGAGACCGAGTGGTGAAACATCTGAAGGCATGCTACCCTTTTCCGGTTCAAGACCATGGTCTCGGATTTGGAGGAACTGATCCTCATCCCGGCCGCATCACACTCGGCTGCAAACCGCTCCAGCGAAAGCTGTAGATCACGATCTGATGAAGCCAATAGGGCCACATCATCTGCAAAAAACAGAGAAGAGATTCCAAGGTCACCAAAACGGATCCTCTCAACACCTTGGCTGCGCCTAGAAATTCTGTCCATAAAAGTTATGAACAGAATCGGTGACAAAGGGCAACCTTGGCGGAGTCCAACTCTCACCGGAAACAAGCCTGACTTACTGCCGGCAATGCGGACCAAGCTCTGACACCGGTCGTACAGGGACCTAACAGCCCATATCAAAGGGCCTGGTACCCCATACTCCCGGAGTACCCCCCACAGAACCCCCCGAGGGACGCGGTCAAATGCCTTTTCCAAGTCCACAAAGCACATGTAAACTGGTTGGGCAAACTCCCACGCACCCTCCAGGACCCTGTTGAGGGTGTAGAGCTGGTCCAGTGTTCCACGACCAGGACGAAAACCACACTGCTCCTCCTGAATCCGAGGTTCGACTATCCGACGGACCCTCCTCTCCAGAACCCCTGAATAGACCTTACCAGGGAGGCTTAAGAGTGTGATCCCTCTATAGTTGGAACACACCCTACGGTCCCCCTTTTTGAATAGGGGAACCACCACCCCAGTCTGCCAATCCAAGGGAACTGCCCCCGATGTCCACGCGATATTGCAGAGTCGCGTAAGCCAACACAACCCCACAACATCCAGAGCCCTAAGGAACTCAGGACGAATCTCATCCACCCCCGGAGCCTTGCCACCGCGGAGCTTTTTAACCACCTCGGCGACCTCAGCACCAGAGATTGGAGAGCCCGACCCAAAGTCCCCAGGCTCCGCTTCCTCAGTGGAAGACGTGCCAGTAGGATTGAGGAGGTCTTCGAAGTATTCCGCCCACCGACTCACAACATCCCGAGTTGAGGTCAACAGCACGCCATCCCCACCATAAATGGTGTTGGTCGCGTACCGCTTTCCCCCCCTGAGACGCCGGATGGTGGACCAGAATCGCCTCGAAGCCGTACGGAAGTCATTCTCCATGGCCTCTCCGAACTCCTCCCACGCCCGAGTTTTTGCCTCAGCAACCACCCGAGCCGCATGCCGCTTGGACTGTCGGTACCTATCTGCTGCTTCCGGGGTCCCACAGGCCAAAAAGGCCCAATAGGACTCCTTCAGCTTGACAGCATCCCTCACCGCTGGCGTCCACCACCGGGTTCGAGGATTGCCACCACGACAGGCACCAACAACCTTGCGGCCATAACTCCGATAAGCATGGTCCTGCAGAGACCGAGTGGTAAAACATCTGTAGCATGGTCCTGCAGAGACCGAGTGATAAAACATCTGTAGCATGGTCCTGCAGAGACCGAGTGGTAAAACATCTGCAACATGGTCCTGCAGAGACCACCGAGTGGTAAAACATCTGTATCATGGTCCTGCAGAGAGAGTGGTAAAACATCTGCATCATGGTCTTGCAGAGACCACCGAGTAGTAAAACATCTGCAGCATGGTCCTGCAGAGAACACTGTGTGGTAAAACATCTGTATCATGGTCCTGCAGAGACCACAGAGTGGTAAAACATCTGCATCATGGTCCTACAGAGACCACCGAGTGGTAAAACATCTGCAGCATGGTCCTGCAGAGACCACTGTGTGGTAAAACATCTGTATCATGGTCCAGCAGAGACCACAGAGTGGTAAAACATCTGCATCATGGTCTTGCAGAGACCACCGAGTAGTAAAACATCTGCAACATGGTCCTGCAGAGACCACCGAGTGGTAAAACATCTGCAGCATGGTCCTGCAAAGACCACAGAGTGGTAAAACATCTGCAACATGGTCCTGCAGAGACCACTGAGTGGTAAATCATCCACAGCATGGTCCTGCAGAGACCACAGAGTGGTAAAACATCTGCAGCATGGTCCTGCAGAGACCACAGAGTGGTAAAACATCTGCAGCATGGTCTTGCAGAGACCACCAAGTGGTAAAACATCTGCAGCACGGCCCTGCAGAGACCACAAATTGGTAAAACATCTGCAGAATGGTCCTGCAGAGACCACCGAGTGGTAAAACATCTGTAGCATGGTCCTACAGAGACCACCGAGTGGTAAAACATCTGCAGCATGGTCCTGCAGAGACAACCGAGTGGTAAAACATCTGCAACATGGTCCTGCAGAGACCAATGCGTTGTAAAACATCTGCAGAATGGTCCTGCAGAGACCACCGCATGGTAAAACATCTGCAGCATGGTCCTGCAGAGACCACTGAGTGGTAAAACATCTGCAACATGGTCCTACAGAGACCACCGAGTGGTAAAACATCTGTAGCATGGTCCTGCAGAGACCACTGAGTGGTAAAACATCTGCAGCATGGTCCTGCAGAGACCACCGAGTGGTGAAACATCAGCAGCATTGTCCTACAGAGACTACCGCGTGGTAAAACATCTGTAGCATGGTCTTGCAGAGACCACCGCGTGGTAAAACATCTGCAGCATGGTCCTGCAAAGACCACCAAGTGGTAAAACATCTGCAACATGGTCGTTCAGAGACTACCGAGTGGTAAAACATCTGCAACATGGTCCTGCAGAGACCACCAAGTGGTAAAACATCTGCAGCACGGTCCTACAGAGACCACAAAGTGGTAAAACATCTGCAGAATGGTCCTACAGAGACCAACGAGTGGTAAAACATCTGCAGCATGGTCCTGCAGAGACCACCGAGAGGTAAAACATCTGCAGCATGGTCTGGCAGAGACCACCGCGTGGTAAAACATCTGTAGCATGGTCCTGCAGAGACCACCGCGTGGTAAAACATCTGCAACATGGTCCTCTCCTTTCATGTACCACATGTGGTGCAAATGACAATAAAGATTCTCTGACTCTGACTTTATTTCTAAAATCATTTTTCTCTCAAATTAAGGAAAAAGCAGACACTAACTAACAGAAATAGCAGCTAGAAATAATTTTTATCCAGTCATATTTAATTTGAACGAGATTTAGCCTACCAGAAAGCCACTTACTGTATCTTTGCAGGAAGTTTTCTGCTATCAGCTGCTTCCATCCTTTAATATTAGTAATAAAAATTATAAATATATATGATGTGTTGGTGGCTGACTGACAATTTGTATTATTATTTAAATTTGTATTTGGCAGGTTACATGACCAAATCTAGATTCTGTCAGCGATTA
>JBBPBX010045469.1:0-11892 GCA_038048925.1 Garcialebias charrua
AGGCTTTGGTTAGTTAGTAACTGTTGTTTGAACATAAGTTCTATTTAAAGTTAACACTGCATTTAGAGTGCATTTAACTTTTCCTAATTTCATTGAGGGTAAAAACCTGCAGAAAAAGGTACCTATGAATACTTATTACACAGTGAAACGCGTAAACCACAGCTGATTAGTTTAGTTAACTCAGTGCATTAAAAGTGAATATTTATTTGCAAGCACTAACATGAGAACAATCTTATTTGATTTTTTCACAAAAAAATCAATACAGTGATGGACGTTAAACAGGGTGAAACAAGTGAGAGGGTCCGTTCCATCAGGACCCCAAAATGGCTTAGAACGAGCCAAGGTGGTGACTGCTCAGTTGACAGGTACATGTGGCAAGAAGCAGGTGAACATCCTTTGATGTTTTACGACAGGCTTCTCAAAGCTCATTTTGGTGACAAATATACACCAGGCATGGAAGAAGATGAAGACTTTAAGTGGTCTTTCTTCTTACATCTCGTCTTTGAGATAAGATTTCAGCTGCTCACCATGGTTAATCCAAAAAAGCAAGCCATGGAAGAAATAAAACAGTGTGCTATGAATGTCTTTGAAGCTAACATGCAAATCAAAACACCCTTACAGGTGTCCCCAGGTGAAGCGGTCAAATCCCACTCGCTGGAGCTGGATTTCAGTCCTAAAAAAGGCGAGAATAAACAAGATTTTCAAACTAATAATCAACTAAAGGTGGGTGTTAGCTCTACAGGACGCCCGAAACCAGGGTGGGCCCGGAAGGGACCCCTGAGACGTGGACCTGCACCTCGGATGAAACAATCCGAGACATGCAAAAGGTCGCAAACGTTCCAGAAAAAAGGCATCAAACCTCCAAGCTCTGATGAGGTGGTGGATGTAAGTTGGTTGTTTGAAAACTTGAATGATACAGAGGATGACCGAACTGGGACAATGAGTGACCTTGTCTTTGATAACTCAGAGCACACAGTTGATGACAAAGACAGCAAACAAATTACTGATAGTCGACAACATCCTGAAGGTCATGATGCTGTCAGCCAACAAGATGCTGACAGTAAACAAGATTACACAGACAGAGGTACACATGAACAGAGACGTGTACCAAGACCTGTGAGGTTTCTGTGTAACCTTATACAAAGGGGGGTGGCTAAGAAAGCTTACCTGCCTATCACACTGGAAGGTGTCCTTGAGCGTGAAGCCCTCCTGGACGGCAGTTCTGATATAACTATTATGTCGGCCAAGCTGTTCGAGGAGCTGAGGACCGCCGCTAACGGTGTTGACAGGCAAATACCCTTTGAGAAATGTGCTATTGAACTGCAGGGTCTCGCAGAGACGAGAACAACCCTAACAGCTATAGCTATGGTTCACATGCAGATTGGCGAAATGACACTACGCCACCCAGTGTTTGTGTCTAACCTTGACTCATTCCCATTTTTGGTTGGCCAAGATTTTATAAACGCTTCGATGCGATTATAGATTATGGTCAACAGACATTGTGGGCAACAGTGAGTAAACCCCTGCCAATAAAAGTGCCTCCTAGTTGTGATACAGACTACCTAACCGCAGGTACAACAGAGGACACAAGGGACTCCTCATCCGAGGACGAGAGCCCGGTAAGTGAACCTTCAACTACAGGTGAGACAGAAGAGACCCAAAAGTTGGACCAAACTCTGACCCAACAAGAGAACCTCCTCTGCGAGCTGGAAAATTCAGCACTCACTGAACACTACCTACCACAGGTAGAAGAAGGTGTTGAGATCCAAGGATCCCACACCGAAGACGCTGTGCTGTCCTCTGAGACAGGTAACTCGGGAATCAGCCAAGCTTTCAATGAAACCTTGGTTCAAGAGCATTTGAGTCCAGATAATGACAGTCAACCAGACGCTGACAGTCACTTGGACATCATTGTTACAGATTTCGAGAACCCCTCATCAAAAAAAGGGGGGGCCAACTCACACAACGACGACAGTGACCCATCGCAGACTGACAAATCAGAAACACCTGCGACTGCACTGACGTTTGAGACACACCTAAATTACACGGAAAGAGGTAAACGTAAGACGATACGTTGGCCGAAACCTATAAGGTTCCTGTTTACTGTCTATATTGGCTGCGCGAACAGCTTAAACTAAACAATGGCATCCTAACGTGTGCCCATGGACGGACGTCCTCACCTGTGTTCGTGGTCCCCCATAACCACAGGGGGGTGATGTTAGGTCATGCCCATGTCCAAGACAAAGATTTGAATGTACACCTCGAAACACTTTTGCTTTCGCCCAGAAAAACCTGGAAAGGTCCGCTGAAGGACGCAAGGCATACTATGACCAGAAGGCCTCTCACAATGAACTCCAAGTGGGAGACAGAGTCTGGTACTATACGTTCGCCCCAGCAACCGGGAAAGGAGGGTCCGAGACCGGAACTCTCGCCCGCAAACTAATGCCCAGGTGGACTGGACCTCATCTGATAACAGACAAAGTGTCCTCAGTCGTCTACGAAATCAAAATCAGCAAAGGCCGCAAAGAGCCAATTGCTAAATGGGTACATCGAAATCAGATCAAACCTTACAAGGCGTTCAATGAATCCACAAAAGACAAAGATCTCACAAACACACCGACTTCATGGGATAATAAGGTCACCCAAACACAAGTTAGTAAATAAACTAATCAGGTTTAAACTACCGCATTTTCCACCCTATAAGTCGCATTGTCCAATTTGAACTTAGAAACGCTAAGCCTAAAACCCACAACAAAAAACTAACCTTAACAACCGTTTAAATCCACGAGATTTAATTTGACCTCGGTCATAAAGTTGAGACCTGTTTTTCTTGTGTGTTGCACTTTGGAATCTGACGACAAGAGTGTGTCGAAGCAGTGAAACGTTGTTTCCTTGTTGTTTAGTCATTACTGTTGTCATTAGTTGAGATATTGTTTGGTTCTGAACACTCCCAGCCAAAAAGGTTTTGTATTAACATTGGTTAATGAATGATATGGATTTAACTATGCCAACATGCAGTTCGTTTTGTTAAATCTCAATCGTCGAAGAGTCAATGTAGTTTAAAGCTACTCAAGGTACAATAAACTACACTGGTCTCACAATTTCTAAATTGAACCGATTCGATCGTTTCTATTCTAGATTATCTATTCATTTTGATGAGTCTCGCCATAGACTTCAAAATTTATTAGGAATACCAAATCCTACGTCGTTCGTCTAAAAGACAACAGACATTTAGACCAAACTATATTTCATTTTTCTATTTTAGTTTAACCTAAACTAAGTAATGAATGGAGGAATAGTTTGGAAGAAGAGGCCTTCGTTACAGAAGCCCTCCAAAATTTTATAGGTATAGATCCCTATATCTAAGTTTACAGAATTGATCCACCCCTTAATTGGTAATTGTAGCTGATCTAAACCATGATAGCTTACATACCAGGTGCATATAGGTAAGGCTAATGTAAAATCCCAATCATAAGCCCACCTAAAAAAACACATAATTGCATGACACATAGAACCAGAGTGGCACTGACTGGAAGCCAACCAGCCAACAACCTTCGATGTGGGGACCTGCAGCTCCAACGCTTGGTCTTCAACCTTCATCCAAGGGTCGCCTCCTCTGCTTCAATCGAGGGATCCCCTCTACATGCTGATTATGAAAACAATTGTTGCTGATCAATCAACAAAACTAATCGTTGTGGAATTACTGCTGTGGAATTACCGCTGTGGATTATAAGACTTTGTTTTCCAAGGGATCACAGACTTTGTTTTCCAAGAGTTAACAGACTCAGTTTTCCAAGGGATTAAAAGCTTACCGCAATGGGATTACCTACGAACAGTATGGAATTTCCAAAAACTTTATGGGATTATAATTTTTGATTTTTCTTTTCCACTTGCTGGATTACTTCAAGATCAGAGACAGTTCAAGGTTTCCTTTCGTGTTGGACCTCATCCCCAAGGACTGGCGATGACTTCCAAAAGGGGGGAGATGTAGTGGGCATGACCGTGCCCGCTCTGATACACCTGTGTACTTGAACTGTTCCAGAGATGACCTTTACTGACCTCTCAGTAAAGCAAGACATTTACTACAAATTATTCCATTAGTTGTAATCTGAGAACATAGTCACCAAAAGAGACTATTGGCTTCTTTAATTTTATTCTAATGTAATCAAAAGAATAACATTTTGTCATTTTCATGATGTGTGCTTTTAAGCTGTGTTATTCTGTAAAGTTAAACTGTGTCACTTCTGCACATCACTGTGTCCACTGCTGTGTGAAAGTTGAAGACTCGGGTCAGAGAGACCCGGCCGTTTTGTTTAGAAAGGCAGACGACAGTTAATCCGTTGTTTTCAAAAGAATGACTCCAGTACTCTGTCTTTTCCAAAACATTTTCTATCTGCTCTGAATTTCACCTTGAATCTTGATAACAACAAGTGAACTCCTCGACTGGTTCTGCTGGACAAATCGAAAAGTGACAATTCCTCTCATCTCAGATTTTCTACTAAGGGTCTAAGTTTTGAAGGAACAGTTAGTTCCTGTGAGGAAGGAGATGTGAACTTTCTCTTCAAGCTGTAGGTACGTTTGGTCAAGAGCTAACGACCTTCGTCTTCAGTAAAGGCTGATAACATGTTTGTTATGAGTCCACTTGAACCGAGCGTACAAGCTCAGAACTTTGAATTAAATTCCTTTCTGGAATAAGTTATCTTGAGCCAAAAAACCACGACTGCCACGGCTTCTGCCGACGAAAGCAAATATCACCGACACTGACAAGGTAAACACGTGTGGAGTCCAGCTTGGACTTGCGGGACCGACGACTCGTCAGTCCAAGGCTGATCACAGCTCTTTACCAGAACCGAGGCGGACGTCTTAAGGTAAAGGAGCAGCTGTTTGCTTACTGGAGGTGTGATGATATCTTAGCTGGACGCGTATGGAAGAGTGTCATCTGGTTTTATAAATGCAAGATAAACTTCCCTCTTAAATCTCTCTAACCTCTTTTATTCCTCCTATTTCTTTTTATCTCCATTTTTAAGCTGGAAACTATATTAAGACTGAGCCACAGACTAAGTATAATGACATCCTGTATTTATGTCTGTTGTGTTACAATTTAAATGTGCTGACGTATTAAATTGCAAGAAAGTGAAATCATGTCAATCAAGTGTAATGGTGTTAATTTAGTTGATTTATTCTAAATAAATGGTAGTGTCTTTGGCATACCAAACTAAGTTAAAGTCTCTGTCACTTAATGGCTTTATTTATTTATCCATCATAAAGACCACAGAAATATTGGGTAAACTGAAAAAGAAAAGAATCTGTGAAATTACTATTAAATCCGAATAAGTATTTAATAAAGGATAAAGAGGTCAGCTTAATACTGACCCCTGATAAAATCCTTTACATCTGGGTGGCACCGTATGTGTTTAAAAACACAATATGGTGGTTACCCTAATGTTTACTTCACATGTAGTGGCTAGCAGTCCAGCTATCCCACGCTAACACTGGACTGTTGTCTGCTAAATGAGGTGGTTGGAAAAAAAGAGCTGGAGTTTAATGTTTTTGTCTGCTCTGTTAGGCCACTAAGCCTAAAATGTCTCAGAAATATGTTTAACATTAAACGATAAAACCCCTATACTGCCCATCGATCAATGACTTTTTCTTAATCATGTGCTTTAAAAAAAAAAAACATTGTTCCCCCTCTTATATCTGCCAGCATTGGCTGTGGTCACACAAAGATACAGTAGATGTTAGTGTTACATGAACTGCTGATGGAGAATGTGGCTGCAGAGGCCCATAGTCACCCAGCACATTTCACACCTGCTTCATGGGTATTTGTCTAAACAAGAATGTTCAATGTCTCTGTTGGTGAATGTGGTATATTGACACACTTTCCATCCACAAACTTTTAAAATAAGGTTGAGATTTCACATTCCTCTCCTTGCTCTTTTCCACAGATTTGGAAGAACACGACCCAAGTCGCCTTTAGTGGTGAGTTGTCTCCAAACCTAACCCAGCCATCCATTTTGATCTGAAAGTACTAAATTCTGCTTTTAAACATGCAACAGTCCGCCCCCTTCTCAAAAAAAACAAATCTTGATCCCTTGGTTTTATCTAATTTTAGACCCATTTCTAATTTACCCTTCCTCTCCAAAGTTTTAGAAAAAATCGTTCTTATGCAAATTCAGCCTTTTTTGGAAAAAAGCACACTCCTTGATAAATTTCAATCTGGTTTTAGATCCCGGCATAGCACAGAATCTGCATTGCTGAGAGTTCATAACGACATAGCTCAGTCAGTTGACTCTGGATGCCCAGTAGCTCTGGTGCTTCTCGACCTCACAGCAGCCTTTGACACTGTGGACCACTCTGTCCTTCTGTCTCGCCTCCATGATTTTGTTGGGATTCGTGGCACGGCCCTGAAGTGGTTCACGTCCTATTTATCTGATAGGACTTTCTCTATCTTGCTCAATGGCTACTCTTCCTCTACAGCCCCTCTTCTGTGTGGGGTGCCCCAGGGTTCCATTTTGGGCCCTCTGCTCTTTTCCTTGTACCTGTTGCCACTTGGATCTATTATAAGACAACACAATGTCAACTTTCATTTTTATGCAGATGATTTGCAGATCTATTTACCATTAAGGCCTGGATCCAGTAACCCAATGTGTTCTCTCTTTGACTGCATCTCTGAAATCAAACATTGGCTAAACAATAACTTCCTATTTTTAAATGACAGTAAAACAGAATGGATTTTATTTGGTAACAAAGATGCAACTGGCCTGGGAAATGTGAATATTAACTTCAGTGACAGTGTGAAAAACCTTGGAGTGACCTTTGATAAGGCTTTACATTTTGACAAACACATCGCCTCTGTTGTCCGGTCTGGATTTTTTTATTTACGTCTTTTAAAAAAGGTCAAACCCTTTTTAAACCGTTGTGACTTGGAGAAGGCTGTTCATGCTTTTATCAGTTCTAGGCTCGATTATTGTAACGCTCTGTATGTTGGTGTGCCTCAGTCAACACTGAGCCGCCTCCAGCTTGTTCAGAATGCAGCAGCTCGCCTTTTAACCAACACTCCTAGATGGGACCACATCACACCTGTTTTATTCTCACTACATTGGCTTCCTGTCCGTTTTAGGATAGATTTTAAACTTTTATTATTTGTTTTTAAAGCTCTGAATGGCCTCGCTCCTACTTATATAACGGAGTTGTTAAGTTTCCCCGCCCGCTCCAGGTCTCTGAGGTCAGATAGCCAACTCTTGCTCTCTGTTCCACGGACAAAATATAAACGTTGGGGTGACCGTGCCTTTTCTGCGGCCGCACCTCGACTCTGGAATACACTCCCACTTGAGCTACGCCAGATTACTGAACTTGGCCCTTTTAAATCAAAGCTTAAGACTTTTTTATTCAAACTGGCTTTTAGTAATTAAATATGTGGTGACATTTCTGGTTTTATTTTTGCTTTTATGTTGTGTTTTTCTTGATTTTTAATCTGTCTTTTTAAGTACTGCACTGTTTTTTGTTAAGCACTTTGGTCACCACCACCGTGGTTGTGTAAAGTGCTATATAAATGAATAAATGAAATGAAATGAATAAATAGTTATGTTTTTATGACTGTCGCCTATTTATTACAGATGACTTTGTTCTGCCTACTCCTCCCCAAACAACAAATGCTCAGTTTGGTATGTATTTGTGTGAGACCTGTTTTGTCTTTGAGTATCAAATATTTTTAAGTTTAGTATTCCACTGTTTCTCAAATGGGGGTACACGTACCCCTTGGGGTACTTGGAAACCTTGTGTAAAGTAATTTAAATTTTTGACATATTAACACTTATGTTTAAACCCTCTAAAATGCAGAAAGAACCCCGATGGACATCCCCTCAAGCACTCAATCTCAAATCTTGGGATGCAATGGTAGCAGGAGTCCCTCTGAGTCTCTTTCTAATGATCAAAGGTATTTAATTTAAATATGATCAAAATTAGAGATGTAACAATTCATCTAACTCACGATGCGATGTGTACCAATTTTGCTGTTGCATGCTTTAAACAGATCAGTCAGACCTGGCCAAGACAGGCAGTCCCTTTCTCTGAAGCGGCGTTGGAGGTCGAGGTCTTCCTCTCATGGGCAAAGGTAAATTGTGATCAAAAGTATAATATTGACAGTATAAATGAAGCACTGTAAAGGCTGAGTTTGAACAACAACTCTTCTAGATGGAAGAAAATATTAGTAGATTTACTGACTTCAGCAAATTTCATGTTCTTTTTTTCAGTTCAACTAAAATTGTGGTGCAAAATTATCATTCCCACTGCTTAAAATTATACTACCATTACAATAGCTGCTATAGAAATGTTCTTATTTTATGTTTATTTTTTAAACAGATCAGTCAGCCCTGGCCAAAACAGGCAGTCTCTTTCTCAGAGTCGGCGTTGGAGGTCGAGGTCTTCCTCTCGTGGACAAAGGTAAATTTTGGTCAAAAGTATAATATTGACAGTATAAATGCAGCACGTTGCTTAGTCTGAACAACTTTTACTGACTTCAGCAAATGTCATGTGTTTATTTTTCTTTTTCTTTTTTCCCCCAGTTAAGCTAAAAATTGTGGTGCAAAATTATCATTCCCACTGCTTAAAATTATACCACCATTTACAATAGCTGCTGTAGAAATGTTCTTAGAGATCAATCAGCCTTGGCCAAGACAGGCAGTCCCTTTCCTGGATATGAGACGCGTCCTGGCTACAGGTTCACCAAAGACACCCTGGGGGTCCTCGAGCAAGTGTACCCAGGCTGAGTGCCCACATCCTGGCTACAGGTTCACCAAAGACACCCTGGGGGTCCAGTAGCAGCTGTACCCAGGCTGAGTGCCCACATCTTCTTTATCTTTTTGATTTTACAGGAAAATCTGTATATAAATATTTAAAATTGATTTAAGTGCTTTAAAAGTTGTTAAAAGCAGAAGCAGAAATGGACAAGAATTCCTTTCAAGGTTCAGTGTTGCCAAATGTTTGGGTCATTTTTTTATTATTATTGTCTAAGACAATAAAGCAATTTCTAAATTTCTGGTCTCGGGTTGGATTCTTCCTAGCTGACTGTGTTGTAAACATGTAATGTAGATTAAATTATTTTTCAGACATTTTTGTGATTGCTATGTTCATAGTGAAAATAGACAAGTCCAATTAGGGTGGCACTGTTATATGATGAGATCACATCAGCACCTCAATACTTGAAACAGTGATCAAAATGTATTTTTGTGTCAAACTGTGTTAAAATGCAGGACTTAATATGTTGAGAAATCTGACGTGGAAATGGCGTTGCTACCTCAACGTTGATTAGATTTGCAAAATCTAAACCAAAATCAATATTGAATAAACGTTGGCAAATTCACCTATGTTGAGAAATCTGACGTAGAAATGATGTTGCTACTTCAACGTTGATTTCAACGTTGAGAATCTGACGTAGAAATGATGTTGCTACTTCAACGTTGATTTCAACGTTGAGAATCTGACGTAGAAATGATGTTGCTACTTCAACGTTGATTAGATTTGCAAAATCAAAACAAAATTCAACGGTTATCCAACACGACTGTCTGATGTTGATTCAACGTGACTAGACGTCAAAATGCCAGCTGGGATGTTACACCGAGTGACAAGACGGATAAGGGAACTGAAAGTTATGCACATAACTCATGTTCCCTGAAGGAAGGGAACGAGGTGCAACATACCAATGCTGAAAGCTCGTTGAAGTGCATTCTGGAGATCGATGGATGGGTGTCAGCGGCTTAAGTACTCAGAGGGCGTGGCCTCTGGCGCAACGCTGACGGCCCTGCCGTAAAGGCGTGATTGTATTCCTTCAGGTAAAACTGCGCAGGCGCAATTTCCCATAGTTATATGTTGCACCTCGTTCCCTTCCTTCAGGGAACATGAGTTATGGTGCATAACTTTCAGATTTGTATAAAGCACAAGATTTGATGAAGTGTCATTTACTTTGGTTGATCACTATTTCAATATAATGTAGTGTTTGGATTTGCCTTGTTGCTGATCTAGTTCCTACACCATACACAAGCTGGATTTGCAGGTTACTATGGGAACATGGTACATGGCCATATTCTTACACAAGCCCAAACATTGTCAGAAACAGATGAAATAACGTTTTAATTTAATTCTACAATTCATAGTTTACTGAAAATTGCTTCATTTTTTTTTCTTTCAGATTTTCCCTGCGTTAGGGGTCGCCACAGCGAACTAGTCGCATGAAGATTTGGCAATTGTTTTTACGCCGGATGCCTGAAAATTGCTTCATGTAAGCTGCTTAAATATTTATTGTTGAAAGCAGTAAAGCTAATAATATTGCATTACCTGAGTTGAAAACAGTTTCTGCACACCTAAAATATATTGATATTTGTATACGTAGAAGTGAACTGAAGGGGGCTTTTTTATTGTGTTGTAGCCCTACTTGTAAGTTGCACTTGTTTTTGAAGCTCAGCAGGAACAATGCAACAATATTTATCCACAATAAATTTTATTTCAGTCTTTTGTAGAAAGAGTCTCAAACATCAGTTCAAAATCTGCTGGTCTTCACTTGGGTTTAGATTTTGTGACGGTGACTCGCCAATTTATGCAGATAGATAAAATATGTTAATCAAGAGAAAAAAATACATTTTTGCTTTAAATTGGGAAGCAGATACTGTTGAAATACCGTCACCAGGTTGGTTTTGAGGCCTAAAAAAAGTAATAAAAGATTCATTCACTTTCCACACACACATACACATACAAGAACAAAAGACCAAGATTTAAAAAGACAATGAAAGAAAGTCAGTTTATATTTTATTCCAAAAAACTTTCAAAATAAGTTTCAATTTCAAGAAAGTAGAATAAATTGAGACACAATGCAAAGCATCATATACAGACGGATAAAATACATTTTATATATTGCAGACAAGCCATGGTGGGTCTTACATATGTACAGTATGTATGTAAACTTTTATGTACAATCTTTTTACAAATACAAAAGCATTTTCCATTTTTCTTTGTATATATTTATATATTTTATATATATATATATATATATATTTATATATATTTATATAGAGATTTTTCATATACTCCCCACTAGCATTTGTACTACAATATTGAAAAAAAAGAAAAAAGAAAATCATTTACATATATGTCAATCCTTTTTTCTCTTTTTATATTACAAATGTATTTTCATAAAAATATATCTCTGTACAAAAACTTTTTTATCATATTCTCTTAGAGACATTTTTTTTCTTTCTCTGTAGTCGCTCTGATAAGTTCATGTTTGTCCAGGTCTTTACAACAAACTTTTGGAGTTTAGCAAGACACAGATTCTTTGCCTTTTGCTGTTGTCTTGTTTTGTTGAGGTGTTTAAGAGCAATGTTGATCCCACTTAGGCGTTAAGAGTTTAGTCCCACATGAATGCTAAAACAATTTAAAAATTTGTCTTTGCTACAACAACAAAAAAAGCATGTTAACTCTACAAGATATTAAATAAATCGGTTATTCTATCTTCAGCCAACTAACATTTTGGAAGTTAAAGCATACAAACAGAGACATAACCAAAGGATTATACAGAGTGAACAAAGTATAGATACATTTCGGTGGACTCAGTAAAATTAAATACATTCAGCATTTGTTTTTATAATTTTATTTTGACAAATTTCATCTAGAAATCATTGCTGTTCCTTAAATAAAAATATGCTAATCTTGGTAGCTTATCCCTTTCCCTCTTTATTAGTCCAGTGGATGTGCGGAAATGAGCAGAAGCGTGAAGACAAATGTACGTTTATGTATTTTTATTTATTTATTTTTAAACTGAAGGAGTGCTTGCGTTTTGGGTACATGTGCCGTGTGTCCTGTGCTGAAAAGTGAGAGTGCACTTGAAGCATGGGAAGGGAT
>JBBPBX010045469.1:16060-27015 GCA_038048925.1 Garcialebias charrua
AATGAGTACAATTGAAATGAATAATTTGTAGAAAACACAAGAAAAAAAAAATGTTTCATACAAAATGTATTTGAGATCCGAGCTTTAGTATTGGTCGATACCGATCCAATACAGAAAAACGCAGAATTAACACAAAAAAGGTTAAGACGAAACGTTTTTCCCCTAAAGAAACTGGTCCAGATGAAATTATTTAACCTTTTTTGTCTTATCTACCTGGATGATTGAGCTTTCAAACCTTTTTTTAGTGCTGAATTAACTTAAAATATGTGTTTGTTCTTTTAAATGCAGTCATAAATGCACTGAATTACAAATGTATTGAAAGCTCTGCACCAGTACAGCACACTGAAACACCCCAGTGGCTTCACAAGGTTTGTCAAACGTAAAAACAGCACAACTTTAATTTGTTCAGTCAGTGCAATTATGATATAACATCCAATGTGAAAAAAAATAATACTAAAGTGACTGAAATTGACCAAAAAAACATAGGTTGACAACTTTGGTCAAACATGAAAAAATCAACTTCAACAAACCTTTCAAATGGTTCAGGAATTCTAAATACAGGTAGTCCTCGACTTACGGCAATCCAATGTTACGAACGTATCATATAAATAAAAATATGAAATAAAATTTAAAAAAAATATATGTGTATATTTGTTTTTTATGTGTTTACATGTTCTTGATTTCATGTGTACAGCACTTTGTTGCAGCTGTGGTTGTTTTAAATGGCTTTATAAATAAAGTATTATTATTATTATTATTATTATTATTATTATTATTATTAAGCCGATTTACGCAGTTTCCTGCAGTTTCCGCCAGTTTTCGGCAGTGTCTGTCAGTTTTCGGTAGTGCCCGCCAGCTTCAGTTTTCGGTAGTGCCAGCCAGCTTCGGTTACCTCCAGCTTCGACAGCCGGCTTTGGACAGACCGTCTGTCCGATCAGAGATTGCTTTGCTCGGACAAATGAGCTGGAAACGGTCGCTGAACTCTGTGGACGTCTCAGGCGAACAAACGGATTGGCGGCCTGGATGATGTTGGCACCCGGAGCTAACAAGCTAAAACGCGGACTGACAGCTTGGCGGTTGGTGGCACCCAGAGCTAACATGCTAACGCCAGCCCCACCGGGGAGACGGAGCCGACGGGCGGCGGAGATGCCTGCTGCGGCCGGGAGCTCGCCTCGATGTCCGCCTGGCAGCCTCAGATGTTGGATGGACACCGAGCTAACATGCTAAAATGTGTAGAAACAGCTGCGGCTGCCTTTTGGAGCGGCTAACATGATAACGGGCACAGCTATTGGAGGGGCTAACATGCTAACACGCGCAGCTTGTTGGATGGACACCGCGGAAAACGGCTCCCAGTAATTAATAACTCTTTTTCCCTTCATTATGGCTCCAAATGTATAGAGTTAACATGCTAACAGTCCTTCCTGTAAACAGTTTGGACCACGTGAAGCAGCACAAAGCTGCAGAGCTCGGAAGTGCAACGAGGTAACATGCTAAAATACGGAGACAGCCATGACCAGCTCACAGTAAGAAATTAGCTATTTATTATGGTTCTAATTGTACTGTATGTGCCTTTTTTTATTATTATGGATAGGCAAAGTGCTTAGTAACTTGGTAACTGTACAGTACCGTACATGTACGTGTATAAGTGGCGGCTCGTGTGTTTTCCGACTCACGGCGATTTCCGACTTACGAACGGCTGTAGGAACGGAACTTGTTCGTAAGGCGGGGACTACCTGTATAATGTAAAATAAATAATAAAGGAGCTGAAATAAGAGGAAAAAACAGTAGCTTCGACTAGCTTGGTTTGCAGATATTAAAAATAAACAGCAATCAGCTCCTGTCCTTATGGATTGGTCACATTGTCATCGATACCTGATCAAGATTATTATTATTATTATTTTTACTTTTTTTTTTACATCTGTACCAATACCAATACTAATATTGGATTGGTGGATCCCTAAACTTAACATCATAAAAGTGCATGTTTGCTCCAAAAATGTAGACACTTTATCAAATGGAATAGTTTTATAAACTAAATACAGCTCCCTATTATGAAAGAAACAACCTGACTGCTTGATGTTTAAAAGAAAAAAAAATAAGTAAAAAATGCAGTGTGAAAGGGACTATTACCTCCTAAAGAAGCAGTTGCTATACAGCTGTGCACACTGTGCTCACTGTGAACTCTGTTTCATTGGCCATGATGTCTGTGGGCTGGATGTTACGGTCATACATAGGGTTCTCAAATGTAGCACGTCCGTTGGTGTTCTCGTGGCCCACGTAACCATTGAAGGGAACTTTGGGTCTTCTTCTAAAATGAAAATGTTTCAATATAAGCCATGAGATATATTTACACAAGGACAGGCCAACAGTCTTCATTCACCATGCAGCAGATAAAGGTGTCAGAGTATGGATATGGCTGTAATGATTTATACAGTTATAAAATCCATTTAAATTGCCCCCCTTTCCCCACTGTGAACATTACAATTTTACTCTCTCATTATTACTTCAATCTGTCTTACTGTAATAAACCAGTTAGTTTTTCAGGCAGGGAGGAAGACACACTCTATCTCAGATAAGTTTTTTTTTTTTTTTTTTTTCAGAATGAGGTCAATATATTTCTTTATGGACTTAAAATATGAATAGAAAATGAATCTAATGGTGAATGCAAATGTGTCCTTGGAGAAAATTTAAAGATTTTATTTTCCGTAGACAGCAATTAAAAAATAAATAGAACTTGGGTGGCTGTGTAAATGATGCCTTACCTGTGTTTATAGAGATACAGAGCGAAGCCTGCGATGATCATGGCTATAAAAGGCACTAGGATAGCAGCTGCCACTGAACTGCTGTTGGAGGCTAAGTAGCCTGGGTTTTCTCTGCCTGGGTCGGAGCTCTCTGGAGGGAAGCAGAGACAAAACATAAGGTCATTAGTTTAATGTTGCTTCAGCAAAACTTTGTTTTTTAACTTTCACCATTCCTACACAATCTCTATTTTAAAATCCCATAGGCTACATTTCCAGACTCAAATTTTCAAAATATAATAATAGTACCTCTCTACTTTGCTGTTTGTTTTTTTGCAGAATCGCTCTCTCGTTTTTTTTTTTTAAATAATAAGATTGGACATGAAACACAATTGTCCGACTGATCGATGAGCTGCACGATCGGGATTACATTTTTATTTAAAATAAATAATTTAAAATTATTTAGCACCTGCTGCACCTGTGTGCAGCCCAAGTTGCAGAAAGAAAAAAAAAATTTCCCATACCTCTGCTCTGCAGTGGAGAAGTGGGCGTGGCCAAGAGGTAAACGAAGGACTACTGTATCTGGTCAGTTTTTGGGACTTGGTTAACATTGATGTAAAAATAAGCTGCAAATTGTATTTTGTTTGTTTGTTTGTTTGTTTATGTATTATTTATTTATTTATTTAATGCAAATGTAAATTTTCTGCAATTTGTGCAAAGTTGTCAGTTTTTTTGTGTGTGTGTAATTATCTGCTAAAACAACCAATAAAATGAGTCACTTTCCTGAATGGATCACAGATCACCTGCTGTCTTACATGAGGAGTTGCATACTCTCAGCTACTACTGCACCACATTTTAGCTCAATATCTGTCAAAGTAACTATGTTTATGGTGTTAATTTAGTTTAGTTTAGTTTATTTATTCATTTTACATTCAATACAAAAATAACTTTACATACAGTATGAAAGAAAACATTTGGAAAAATAAAAAACGAAAATAAAATGAAAGGATGCAGTGAGAAGAAAAAAATCTTATTTCAACTGCCCCTTTTTTTCTCAATTACACGAGCAAATCAATCTATAATAACAAAAACAGAGTCAATTACTATTTCTCAATGAGTAAATGAATAACAATATCAACTTCATAACCAGTCCAATAGTTTACAATACAATATACAATAAAACAGCGTTTTAGGCATTTTTGTATTTTCTCATCATCTTAGATTTAACCATTTTCTTGAACACAGACAAAGATCTGGCATATTTAGTATCATTTTCCAAATTATTCCACAATTAATCATTGTGTTCAATCCAAACATTATGTTTTTTTTATTTTTTATTATGTTTCAATCAAAGAAGCACTGTTAGCTGTAGAACTTAAAGTGTGACTAACAAATTATGATTCATGGTCTTTAAACAATTACATTCAGTTTTTGAATGTCCAGAGGACCAGACTTAGCTTTTTTAGATACATTCAGTTCAGTTCAGTTTATTTATATAGCACCAAGACACAGCAGAAGTCATCTCAGGGAACTGTACAGAAACATCCACATACATAAAAAATGCTAGCCTGGTTAAAACCAGACCCTTGTCCTTCACTTCGCTTCGTACTAGGGTCTGGACTTTCTCCATAGAGAAATGATTCTTGCTGGAGGCGTGGCCTCTGCCTGAGGAACACAACCATTGGATCTTAGAAAAATTTTGAACAGGGAAAGCATTCTGCTCCCTCCCCCTCTGTGCTCTGCCAAACTTGACATCAGCTCCGCCTCCTGCTGCATTTTCTCTAGCTGCCGCTGCATATTCTGTGTTTATATGTTAATAAAACGTTCTAAAAAAATAAATAAAACCATGTAGCGCTGGTCCAGCACACCAGAAGACCAGAAAATATGCAGGGACTCGGGCAGCAACGTAAAACCCGAGTTTTTTTCTCTCGTGACAACCTCAGTCATTTCCTTATTCTTTGCACTCAGCGGAGAGAGAGGAGGAGGAGGAGGGAGCGATCACTTGACTTTTGGCAAAAAAACAAAAGAAAACTCCAGATAAGGGATTAAGAAGGGGAATTTAACACATTTGTGTCACATATAAAACAGTCCTGCATCGCTTTGCATCGCTTTGAATGAGAACATGCGGCTGCTCGCTGGCTGCGCGCTGGGACAGGTGGGGGCGTGGGTTAGGGGCCAAAAACTCCGCCCCTTCTGTTCTCTGATTGGTCCGGTCAAAAATCAGCCGGAGAAATCGTTGTCTATGGGAGAAGTCCCAGACTGAGCAGTGAAGGGAAATGAGAATTGAGCGGAGCTGTGCAGGAAGGAGAGGGCCAGGCTAAAAAAATGCTAACTAGTAAAGATTATCTTTCTAAGGAAGCCAGCAGATTATGTTGAATCTTCACTTTGTTGCAGTCTCCCATCCTGAGAAAGCCAAGGGCAACAGTGGAATGAAAAAAAAAAAAACCTTAATAGAAAAAAAAAACTTTAGCAAAACCAGGCTCAGGATGAGCAGCCAGATGCTTCGACCAGCTGGGATTTGAGGTGACAGGAAGGAGAAACAAATAAACACTGAATGGCAGGTCCAGGTGTATTTCATAAAATAACTTAAACTCTGAATAACATTCATACAGCTGCCATCAAAAGTGCTGAAACTGAATACGTTGCAGACTATGAGAATGCATTTGGAATGTCTTTTGTCTCTAAAAATGGATAAGAGCCTCAAACAAACACATTTTATACTACATTATTATTTTGCTTATTACTTATCCAGATCTGGACAAAAAAATCAGTTATGCTAGGACCCTGAACTTCAGAAGAACTTCTGAAGTCTCATTATACAAATATATTAAACATGATCTGAATAATCTTTCTCATTGTCTTTGATTTTAAAATTGTCTAAACAAGTGCTGCTAAGACATTTATATGCAAAAACAATTATGTCAAATAATTTGCAGCAGACAAAGAGGATTAGCGCTAATGTTCCACTTACACATAATAGACTAAGCAGTTAAAACTGATTTTTAACAAAAAGTTGATAACCATGTGTTAATTTTATTTCACCCTCGCGGAATGTCAAATTCCATTATCCCAACAATGACTCTTAATTACTGGCATCAAAGACCGGCAGCTATTAACTCGTTTCAGATGTGTCATCTAATTTGCCGAGTTGTGCGTCTGCAGGAGCAACAGTGAAGGAGTGACAGCCCACCTGTTTGCCACAGAATGCCAAAACGCTCCAATAAAGGATGAGCAACAAACAAGAAGGAATTCAATTAGGGAGTTGTGTGGTGTTTGCCCCTGATGCACAAGCACCCATTTACAAACAGACACAAACACATTCATGCAGGCAAACTGAGTCCCCCTTACACCACCACTGAGTTAAAACAACACATGAACCGTTGACAAATTAAGTAGGATTATATTCAAGATGTCTTACCTACCTTCTACACACACATCTGGTGTTTCTTAGACATGCTTAACACACAAACACACAAACACATAAATACCCTGGCATCAGCCCCAGCCTTCTGTATTAATATGGGGCTGTTTGCCTAATCAGTGAGCAATAACAGGGTGACAGGAGGGTGCACCTGCTGCTCAAGCACCTTTCTCATTAGAGCAGATTTTCATATGCACTTCCACCGTGCATA
Source organism: Garcialebias charrua (assembly GCA_038048925.1). NCBI lineage: Eukaryota > Metazoa > Chordata > Actinopteri > Cyprinodontiformes > Rivulidae > Garcialebias > Garcialebias charrua. The sequence goes on from JBBPBX010045469.1 coordinate 22,431, forward strand.
CAAATACCTAATCTGTGTTAACGCAAAGTGCTTCTATGCCAAATTCCAAAGTCCTACTCATATTTATACTTGCTTTACAATTGCGCTGAATTCTGTAAAATATGCAAAACACTTCTCCGGCGTTTATGAAAAATGCATCAGCAGATACTAAACTGTATACATCAATCAAAATGAAGTTTGTAGTGCATAGTAAAAGGGATTTTGAAAGCATTTCTCTATATTTTCTAATATGCTGAAAAAAAAAGATCAATACAATAAATGCAAAGTAGTACTGTTTATGTGGATTTATTTATTTAGCTCTTCATACATGGAACTGTGTATGCTTGTCGTAAAAATGGGGAAATGGTTGTTGAATTTGAATAAAGATTACAAACACTATAGCTGTAGATCATTTAGATTACCATTATATTTAGCTTGTGTATCCATTTGAGAAGATTGAAATCCTGACATTAAACAATGTTTTGTAGCAAATGCATTAAGTCGTTGCCTCAAGTGTTCAAGTATCAAGTTCAAGTTAGAAGTTTTGTTCCAGTGTGATTGTAGGGCGGAGCAGGAGATAGACTGACAGATTGGGGCCTTATCTGCAATAGTCAGTGTCGTTCCAGTTTGTTGTGGTGAAGTAGAAGCTGAGCTAGAAGGCAAAACTCTTTATTTACTAGTAAACTGTGTTTCAGACCTCGTCTACGGTGATAAAAGCTGGAATACAACCAAAAAATAAGTGGTAAGCTGATTAGGGGTGCACTGATTGCAGTTTTCTGGTCGATCACCCATCACTGATTTCTAAAATGTCTGACCTGCCAATTCCGATTTTGGCCGTTGTCTTTTTTTGTTTGATAAGCAACAGTGTCAGGTGTTATAAGGTCATAATGCACCTTCAATTTTCCAATATTATTTTATTGAAAAACATACCCTTGAACAATATCCTAGAAACAATATAAACTTGTTTTTACTGGTTATGTTGTAGTGCTCTGAAATATAAATGAAGTTCAGGCAAATGTTGTTAAAACAACAACAACAACAAAAATCTGTCAAATTGGCTTCTCATGCAAGTATTGGCCGATTTCCCCAAATTATGGAAATCGGGGCTGATAATGCCACTGTTACTGACTGGGTGATTTGAATAGTGAATGTTTGTAGATTTCAAGAATAGTGTTTTCCCAGACTGGAATTGATCAGGCAATGCAATGTTGTTGGTGCATGATTTTCAAGTTGGTAGGACTCACATGGTTTATAAAAAAGAGAGGTAGGTATTTTTCTTTATTTGCAGCACTGAGTGACAGTTCTTGGCAAGTGAGGGAGCAATTTGATCTACCACCAGATGCAGTGGAGTTGCCAGAAGTTGGCCAGTAGTGGCCTCCACTACTGTAGATTATTCTTTGGCCACCTCACCAGCCACCCCAGTCATTTGAGGACACCGTACTTTTAAGAAATGTAAACAGCGATATTGGATTTTGATGTGGCAATCCAATTTTTGACAAGTGAACATTTTTAGGCCGAGATGAAGCCACACACCAAAATGAAAGTTGGCTCATTGCTTATTTTTGAAGCTCTTCAACTGGCAATCCAATTTTCAATAGGGACATTTTGGGTTTAGTTCAGAAATAAAGTAGCTGCTCCTCCATATCAAACAGAGTCAACTCAGGTGGTTTAAGCATCTGAATGAGAAGTCTGCGCAGGACACCTCATCCTCTTTTGCTCCCCGGGCACTTTCCATAGCTGCCCACTGCTCCACCTGGTGGTGGATGAGTTAAAAGCAGAGAGCCACTTTTGTCTTTGTATGGGAACATACAATGATGGCAATACATAAAACATTATTTTTATTATTATTATTATTATTATTATTATTATGATGATGATGATGATGATGATGATGATGATGATGATGATGATGATGATGATGATGATTATATTATTATTATTATTATTATTATTATTATTATTATTATTATTATTATTATCCATCCATCCATCCATCCATTTTCTTCCGCTTATCCGGGGTCGGGTCGCGGGGGTAGCAGCCTAAGTAGGGAGGCCCAGACTTCCCTCTCCCCAGCCACTTGGAGCAGCTCCTCTGGGGGAATCCCAAGGCGTTCCCAGGCCAGCCGAGAAACATAGTCCCTCCAGCGTATCCTGGGTCTTCCTCTGGGTCTCCTCCCGGTGGGACATGCCCGGAACACCTCACCAGGGAGGCGTCCAGGAGGCATCCTAACCAGATGCCCGAGCCACCTCAACTGGCTCCTCTCGATGTGGAGAAGCAGCGGCTCTACTCCGAGTCCCTCCCGGATGACTGAGCTTCTCACCCTATCTCTAAGGGAGAGTCCAGCCACCCTGCGGAGAAAACTCATTTCAGCCGCTTGTATCCGAGATCTTGTTCTTTCGGTCATAACCCAAAGCTCATGACCATAGATGAGGGTGGGAACGTAGATCGATCGGTAAATTGAGAGCTTTGCCTTTTGACTCAGCTCTCTCTTCACCACGACAGACCGGTACAGCGCCCGCTTCACTGCGGACGCTGCACCTATCCGCCTATCGATCTCACGCTCCAGTTTTCCCTCATTCGTGAACAAGATCCCGAGATACTTAAACTCCTCCACTTGGGGCAGGACCTCCTCCCCGACCCGGAGAGGGCACGCTACCCTTTTCCGGCTCAAGACCATGGCCTCGGATTTGGAGGAACTGATCCTCATCCCGGCCGCATCGCATTCAGCTGCAAACCGCTCCAGTGAAAGCTGTAGATCACGAGCTGATGAAGCCAATAGGACCACATCATCTGCAAAAAACAGAGAAGCGATTCTAAGGCCACCAAAACGGATCCTCTCAACACCTTGGCTGCGCCTAGAAATTCTGTCCATAAAATGTTATTATTATTATTATTATTATTATTATTATTATTATTATTATTATTATTATTATTATTATTATTATTATTATTATTATTATTATTATTATTATTATTTTACCAGGCTTTTTCCAATTTTCTACCTCCTGGGAGGATATGGAAAATTAATTAAAAATATTACATATCTTATTTGGCCTTGGAATGCCTTTGGATACCACAGGAGGAGCTGGGGAGTGTTGGTGGTAAGCAGAATTCTGGTTTTCCCTTAAGAATTTGGTCTCCCTTATGTCTGCCTCGGGTCTTGGGGGACGGGTCTCCGATGCTTCACGGTCGCTATTGAATGTTCTATTAGAGAAGCATTATTCACTTATGCATGCTCACAACCACACACAAATGGATGCAGGGATGTATATGTAGATATCATATGTAGATATGTATGTGACTGCATATGAATATATAAGTATATATATATACATATACAGTATACATATTTGTAGGTATAGGTATATATATTTATAGAATTCTACTGCAAAGTCGTGAATGTTATGTCTCCTTTACGCATGTGTGTTTTGTTGCTGTGTTCTGTTATGTACTTTGCAGGTTTGCAGACGGCGGTCGGGTGTGTTTGCCTTGTGCTCTTTTAATGGATAATTGTTAAACTTTCGGTCATGTGCTCATTCAGTTTGCACTACTTCTCATATTTGCACTAATGTTTGTATTACTTTACTGCCTATAGTCATACTACTGTTTACATTCACTGTTTACATTTATTACTACTGTTTACATTTATTACTACTGTTTACATTTACACTACTTTTATATCTACACTACTGCTGATACATATACAGTATTCTCTGACTAGCCTTATTTAAGGATGCCCAATGTGCCTTATGTGCCTTACTGCATATGCCACTTTGCCTCTATACCAACATCAACTACCTCATACATATACTGTGTACATTAACTCATATGCTGCTTTGCCACTCTTTGCAAATGTCAATGCTAGAACCTTCAGTTTATTTTATAGATATACTTTTTATACTTTTTATACTACTATGCAAAAACTCAGGACAGTATTACACTTTTATTATTTCATTTTATGCTTATGTTCATTAAATGTTTAGTGTTTTAGTGTTGGTGTAAATTTTCATACTTTTATACTACTATGCAAAAACTCAGGACAGTGTTACACTTTTACTATTTTATGCTTATGTTTATTAAATGTTTCAGTGTTTTAGTGTTTAAATGGTTACTGTTGCACCGAGGGACTGAGAGAAACACAATTTCAATCCTGTGTATGTCCTGTACATATTGCAGTTCTGACAATAAAGTTGACTTTGACTTTGACTTATGTTTTGTAGTCTTACTTTCTGTCTTTCTTTTCTTTCTATCCTATTAAAACAAATAATCATAATGGTGTGAAGAGGATGGCTGTAAGGTGAGAAGGGAGGCCATTTATGAAAAAAAAAAAAAAAGATTTTGGTACCCAAGCAAGGATAAGCAAAATAAAGTTGATAGATTGATAGATACTTTAAAAGTTGATTCAGTTTAATTTAGTTTAGGTTTGCATTAAAGTGTAAACAAAGTATTTGTTCTTCAAGAAGACTACTCAAAGTATGTGTGATACCTTCGAAATACAACCCTAATTCATGGTTGAAGGATTAAATAATTTCTGTTTGATGTATGAACCATGTATAGGTCAGATTCTTTTTCAATTTGGACAAATCAAGTGCCAAAAACAAACAA
>JBBPBX010045470.1:3357-24035 GCA_038048925.1 Garcialebias charrua
CACACACACACACACACACACACCAACAAACACACAACTATTTGACCCCATTCCGGATGGTCTGGGACCTCAACTTAATTTGCATGTTTGGTCAACCTTGAAAAACACATATGACAATATGATCATATACTGTATCTGACCTCTTTGATATTGTCTGACTTTTTTCAAAATATAAATCTATAAATTTAGTGTATGTATGTTTATGTTTATAAAACTATGTACACAGTACATTTTTAATATGTTTTTCTAATTTTCTATGCACAGCAAAGTTTGGACTTCCATTAAGGGATCCAGAGTTGATTGTTTTTGGTGACTTTGCAGTCAATTGATATATTATTACCATGGTTTTTTGCAGTGTCACGGAAAGGACCACATTTTAGTTTTTTAAATGACTGTCAGAGTTGTTTCTTGCTTAAAACAATATATTACAGTTATCTGAATTAATTTCTCATTAGTCATACTGGACTGTTGCAATTGTTTATTATCTGGATGTTCCAAAACTTCTTTAAACAGTTTTCAGTTAATCCAACATGCTAGTGCCAGAGTTTTAATCAGAGTTGATAGGAGAAGTAAAATCTTACCAGTTTTAGCTTCTCTTTTTTTTCCCACCTGGGACTTAATTTTATTATACACTTTAGACATTCATTCATAAACATCCTCATAAAAGTCACATATAGGGAATGGAAAGAGCATTATGGTTTTTTTTTTTTTCATTCATTCATTCAACCTTTATTTATACAGGCTAGCCTCGTTGAGTCACGGGGACTCATTTACAAGAGGGACCTGTCTCACTCACACCAAACAACCATCCACTCTCTCACTCACACCTAGGGTCAATTTAGAGTCACCAATCAGCCTAACATGCATGTTTTTTGGTCTGTGGGAGGAAACCGGAGTACCCGGAGGAAACCCACGCATGCACGGGGAGAACATGCAAACTCCACCCAGAAAGGCCCCGGACCGGGATTTGAACCGGCAACCTTCTCGCTGAGAGGCAGCAGCTCTACCAGTTGTGCCATCGTGCTGCCCATGGGTGGCGGTTAACCATGGGTGGTTATGGGTGGCGGGATGACATCACTGTCGCCCCCTATGCCCATGCTCACTCACATTTATGCATTTAGACAATTAGGGCCTGGGTTAGAGTTGGAGTGGAGGGGAAACTGGTACAATTCCAGCCTTTGCTCCTTCTCTTTCCTTTTTAAGTACACTTTACAACAACACTCACCAACAGCCCATTTGGGGACGGGGGTGTGTGTGTCGGGGTCTTGATTTGTTAATTTCAATTTTATTTATTTATGTATTTATTTATATATATATATATATATATATATATATATAATTTATTTATTTTTCTCTTACCCCCCTGGTGTCCTGGCAGACATTCTGGAGGTGGGCCATCAGGTGTTGTCCTGGGATGTGGGGGGGTTCGGGGCCTGGGGGTTCGCCGTGGGCGAGGCTGGCAGTGCGCTCCCCCTGGGGCTGCTTTGGCTCGGGTGTCCTGTCCTGTCGGCAGGACGCGGGTGGTCCGGATCTTGGATATCTGCTATTCTCCGTCCCAGAATGAATGGGCCTACCTCCTGGGTTTGGATGTGGGCTGCCCCATGTAGGGGGCAGGTTCATGTCTTGGACCTAGGGGGTATAGAGTGTACATCAGGATTATGAATGGAATGTGCTGTTATTGTTTGTCTTTCTGTGAGTGAGGGTGAGGATGATGGTGGGTCTAAATGAGTGTGTCTTTGTATGAATGTTTAAATGTCAGGCTGGGACTTGGAATGCCCCCTCTCTGATACATCTGAGGCTACTTAGTGTCGCGCTCCTGCCACGTGGCCCCCTGGTGGGTGTTCCTTTGCCTGCGGGCGTGCTTGGGCCCTCACTATCTGGGGTTGGGCGCTTGGGCGTTTGTCGGCTCGGCCTGGTGGCTGCCTGGTGTGTCAATGCAGATTTGTTCCTGTCTTTGATTTTATACGTCTACCTTATGTTTTGCTCGTTTTTTGATACTTTGTTTAAAAAAAATAAAAAAAAGTATTTCTTTCTTTTGTTTTTTTTTCTCTTTTTTGTTTTCTATTGTTTATTGTTTATTGTTTGTTTATTGTTTAAGGAAATTCTACCATTGCTGTTCATCGTTCTTTAGTTTTAGCAGGTCGCTTTCGTAAATGAGCCCATGAGGTTCAATAAGATTTACCTGACTAAATAAAGGTTGAATGAAAAAATGGTCCTGTCGGGTCTGGGCCTGAGGGGTGGGCGTCCCCGGTGCCCGGGCCTTGGTGACCGGCCCTGGGGCTACGTCGGTGCAGCGGGCTCCGGCGGGGGGCTGTGAATTTGTCGCAGTTGACCCCGGAGGGGTCATTGTATGTGGTCGCTGGTGGGGCTCGTCCGGTTCTTCCCCTTGGTCGAATCTGGGGAGTGGGCGAGTTGCTCGTCCTGTTCAGGTGGCCCTGAGGACCTTGGGCTCGGGGTCCTTCCTGGGGTCTTGGGCTTTGATCGCCCCTTCGTCTGCCTCGGGCTTTGGGGCGGCAGGATCTCTGATGCTTCACAGTCGCTACTAAATGTTCTATTGGAGGAACCTTATTCACTTATGCATGCTCACAACCATACACAAATGGATGCAGGGATGTATATGTAGATATATGCAGATATGTAGATGGGTATATAAATGAATATAAATGTATATGTATGTATACTGTATATATATTTGTAGGTATGGGTATGTTTATTTATAGAAATCTACTGCAAGGTCATGAATATTATTAGTCTTTATGCATGAATGTTTCGTTGCTATGTTCTGTCATGTGCTTTGCAGGATTGCGGACGTAGGTTGGGTGTGTTTGCCTTGTGCTTTTTTTGTGGATAATTGTTGATTTTTGTCTTACTTTCTTTTCTTTCTCTCTATTAAAAAAATAAAAATAAAATACATATCGGAGTGAGAGGATGGCTATAAGGTGAGAAGGGAGGCCATCTATAAAAAAGAAAAGAAAAAAGTTTTAGCTTCTCTCCATTGGCTCCCTGTCAAATTCAGAATATAATTCAAAAATCTTACTTCTAACATACAAAGCTCTCAACAACCTAGCTCCATCTTATATTACAGATCTTATTGTTCCATACTTTCGTAACAGAACACTTTGCTCTCAGACTGCATGTTTACTTGTGGTTCCTAGGTTTTCCAAAAGAAAAATGGGTGGAAGTGCCTTCAACTATCAGGCTCTTCTTTTGTGGAACCAACTTCCAGTTCCTGTTTATAAGGCTGACACACTGTCCACTTTTAGGCTCAAGTCTTACCTTTTTGATGAATCCTAAATTTAGGGTTGGCTTGGGTTTCCTGACTTCACCCTTAGTCATGCTGCTATAGGCTTTGACTGATGATGATTATCCCATCAGTCGCATCCGACTTTCGGTCATTTTATGAATCTTCGTACTCCACGCCTTCCTGTCTTTCACCAATTCTTTCAATTCCACAATTGGCATATTCATTGTTGTCGTGATTGTGTCGAGCCATCTTGTTCTTTGGCGGCCTTGCCTTCTTTTTTCACTGACTTTTCCAAGCATAATTGACGTTTCTAAAGAATTAGCGCATCACGTGGCCAAAATATGAGAGCTGCTGTTTGGTATAATTTTGCCCATTAATGACATTATCGGTTTGACGCAGTCCAAAACTGCCTTGTTCTTCATCATGGCAGTCCAAGGTATTCTTAGCATTCTCCTCCAACACCAAAGTTCGAAAGCTTCAACTTTTTTTTTCTCTTCTTTTCTAAATGTCCAACTTTCGCAACCATACATCATTATAGGGAAGACAATTGCGTTGACTAATCTGACTTTTGTTGCAATGCTAATATTCTTGCTCTTCAAGATCTTTTCCATTCCCTGCATTGCAGTCCTGCTAAGTGTGATTCGCCTCTTGATCTCGGGCGCCAATGCCCCACTGCGGTCGATTTTAGCTCCAAGGAAAATGAAATATTGGACAGACTTGATTACCGTGTTGTTGATTTGCATGTTCACTGCACCATTGCCTGCCGTGGTCATAACTTTAGTTTTTTTGATGTTCAGGTACAGTCCCATTTGTTCGTTTTCCTCTTGCACTCGTCGGACGAGGCAGTCTAGGTCCTTTTCACTCTCTGCGAGCAGGGTTGTATCATCTGTGTATCAAAGGTTGTTGATGTTTCTGCCACCGATTTTGATTCCAATTTCAGATTTGTCCAAATTGCATCGCCTCATAATCGCTTCTGCGTACAGGTGATTATGAGGCAATGCAATTTGGATGAATCTGAAATTGGAATCAAAATCGGCTGCTTTGTAGGCTTTGACTACTGGATGACAAATTGACCTCATTACGTCAAATGAATAGTTACTAATGAATACAAATTAATAATTTGTAATTGTTTATATCTTAGCATGTGTTTGTATTTTTATCTTTCCTTCTAGTGAGGACCTCTCACCTGTTTGCCCCGAGTATCTGTCTGATTTTAGGGACACCAAGGAGCAGCTAGTCAGTTGATCTGAGTGAGCGGGCATGCAGCAGTTCAGAGATGTAGGGTGGGGCAAAGCCATTCAAATATTTAAAAACAAATACAATAATTTAAAAATGGATCCTAAAATACATGAGCAGCCAGCCAGTGGAGTGAAGATTAAACGGGAAGATGTGCTCGTATTTACATGTGCCATTTAGAAGTCTTGTTGAAGCACGTTAGACCCACTAACCCCCCAATAAAGTGCATTACAATAAACCAGACAGGTCTTAGGATTGGTTTGTAAAGCTTTTCCAGTGATTCTAAAAGAAACATCAATAAAGCCAGTTTTTTTTTCTGCTTTGTAAATAACATTGGCCCTCATTCACGAAAATGTTCGTATTTTTATCCTAAATTTCTCCTACTTTTGTTGGTACAAAGCGTTCGTACGAACATGCCACGTAGATTCAACAAAGTCTTCTATCCTGAGGAAACGTGTGTAAATGGGTGCGTAAATATGATGAATCCCACCTGTTCTAAACAGCTGCGCGTGCACGCAGAGTGGTTATTTACATAATTCCCACCCCTCAAAACACCATATAAGGCCACGTTTCCTGCCTTCTGACAGCAGGAAGTGTCCATTCATTCAAACTCAAGAAGTAAAAGGAGGAACTTCACGCGTTCGGAGATCTGCTCTCAGTCGCGCTGTGGCTACCCCCCACCCCCACCCCCCCCCCGCAGGTGTCGGATGGTCAAATATTTTTAATGTTAGTGTAAACAACTGTGTAGTTTCACTTATTCAGAAGAGCTGTGGCGCACCGCTGCCCCCCACCCCCCCGCAAGTGTCGGATGGTCAAATATCTCTAATTTTAGTGTACTGTGTTACATTATAGTTTCACTTATTCAGAAGAGCGCACCGCTACCCCCCACCCCCCGCAAGTGTCGGATGTGTTTTTGAACAGAAGCATTTTAAAATGTCTCGAAACTACAGTTAACTTCATATTAATATTGTAGTGCATATGCTGTGTGTCCCGTGGGTCGTACAGTATCAGAAATCAAGAATAAATGGTTTGATCTGAAAATGGCTTCAAACAAACGTCTCGCCGCAGCACGGACAGGAGGTGGTCAGTCTGCGAGATGGATGGACAATACTGTAAATGCCACGCTGCAAGACGCGTGCCAACATGTTTTGCAGCACAAATGTGTCATGCGCGCACCTCCTGGTCATCGCGCAACCACATTCTGCAGGTTATATTTCGAATCAGATAATAATCTATTGCTCCGATGGTGTTTGGCACAGCAGTCCAGCAATAGCATGAAAATCAGTCTTAATTCGTACTTGTTCTGCGGCGGTGTATGGGAATTTTATGTACCTGGGTGTTAATATGAGGAGCGGCTTTGATGACCAAGGGGAGCGCACGACTCACTGAAGCCTGCGCGACACACCAAACAAATTAAACTTAAAATTATAATTCTAATTCAAACAGAATAACCTATTGTCAAGAATAATTATGGTGCGTGATTTTTTTAAACCCAAAATATTTTCTAAATAACGAAATATGAAGTTATTCGTGGAGAAGATCCGTCTGGATGACAGCAGACTGACGCTCCTAAATTATACGACAGGTCCGGACCACTCGTAAATTTTGTTCGTATCTGAAGAAAATCGTAGGATACGAAAACATTGTTGAATGCCGCAAATGATCCTAAATCACTCGTACGCACAGTTTAAGAAGAAATCTGTGCGTACGAACGGTTCGTGAATATTGTTCCTAGAATACCACCCTATTTTACTGCTTTAAAAATGTTCACTTATTCCCCATATTCCGCATCGTTCAAGCTATGAAACAAAGCAAACAAGCAAACCAAAATGTAATTCCTCAACTTTACTGGTTGTTTAAAGGGATTGTGACATGATGTTGGAAATTTGCATATTTGTCAGAACATATATATCTTATATCATTGAGCTCTGTTCGTTTTTGCAAAATAAATTATAAATATATTAAAATTTTATTCCAAGTTATGGTAGTTTTTTCTCTGGGATACGCCCCTAAAAATCCTCGCATTTCCGCAAAACGTCATGTGACGTGACAGCGGGAACGCACATTTAAATAATAATGGCGGAGCATGTCCGATCGAGTCTGAGATATATAATTTTAAGACAGTAAATCATCCAAAACTCTCATTAATAAACCCTCCCCGAAAAAAAAGAAACTACAGATGTTACCTGATCGCGCAATTTAAAAATACATAATTAGCAACGTGTTTGCTCGGGTATCTCGGCTAATGTTTGTTAGCTGCTATGTCGGCTTATTCCCTGTCGCGTCTGAGATATATAATTTTAAGACAGTAAATCATCCAAAACTCTCATTAATAAACCGTCCCCGAATAAAAAGAAACTACAGATGTTACCTGATCGCGCAGACACAATTTAAAAATACATACATAGCAACCTGTTTGCTCGGGTATCTCGGCTAATGTTTGTTAGCTGCTATGTCGGCTTATTCCCTGTCGCGTCTGAGATATATAATTTTAAGACAGTAAATCGTCCAAAACTCTCATTAATAAACCCTCCCCGAATAAAAAGAAACTACAGATGTTACCTGATCGCGCAGACATAATTTAAAAATACATACATAGCAACGTGTTTGCTCGGGTATCTCGGCTAATGTTTGTTAGCTGCTATGTCGGCTTATTCCCTGTCGCGTCTGAGATATATAATTTTAAGACAGTAAATCGTCCAAAACTCTCATTAATAAACCCTCCCCGAATAAAAAGAAACTACAGATGTTACCTGATCGCGCAGACATAATTTAAAAATACATACATAGCAACGTGTTTGCTCGGGTATCTCGGCTAATGTTTGTTAGCTGCTATGTCGGCTTATTCCCTGTCCCGTCTGAGATATATAATTTTAAGACAGTAAATCATCCAAAACTCTCATTAATACACCCTCCCCGAATAAAAAGAAACTACAGATGTTACCTGATCGTGCAGACATAATTTAAAAATACATACATAGCAACGTGTTTGCTCGGGTATCTCGGCTAATGTTTGTTAGCTGCTATGTCGGCTTATTCCCTGTCGCCTCTGAGATATATAATTTTAAGACAATAAATCGTCCAAAACTCTCATTAATAAACCCTCCCCAAATAAAAAGAAACTACAGATGTTACCTGATCGCGCAGACATAATTTAAAAATACATACATAGCAACGTGGCCTGTATCTCGGCTATTGTGTTAGCTATCTGATTCGGCTAGCTTGTTAGCAGCAAACAAAAATAATCTGCCGTGATAATTGGCTTTATACACTTACAGTGTATAAAGTAAAACAACATGAACTCACGCAAAATAAATAGTTTATAATCTAAAACACTACACACCTCCGATTATGTTTACACAAAGACTTACTCATCTCCTGGACAGTCTTCCGTTGGTCCCTGCGTTGTTTTGACGTGGTAGCTGTGAGACTTTCTTCTGTAGATTTTCTTTTAAAAATAGTAGGAATATTATCCGGTTTTAAAAGTCTTCTGAATCTTACTGGTAATCCTAAAGATTCTTTTACACCAGGTGCTGAAAACAATCGGCAGTGAAATGGTTGCTGCAGACATACGAATCCTGGAACCCACCGGTCCTTGTCTGGTCCATTCTTGTTGAAGTTTCTCATCTTTTGGAAATTTGTGAAGGCTCACTTGTTCACTGCTGAAATTAGAACACCCAAATGCACTACAACGTGACGGTATTTTTCAAGTTACACAAATAAAAGAGGCGATCCTTCAGGAAATGAATGAGTATGGGAAGCAGCTAACACACCTAACAAACGGGCAAGGCTCTGCCTTCTTCCCGTTGTCACGTCACTGATGACTGGTGATGACGTATTGCGGAAATGTAAGGAATTTTAGGGGCGTATCCCAAAGAAAAACTTACCATAATTTAGAATAAAATTTTAATATATTTATAATTTATTTTGCAAAAATGAACAGAGCTCAATGATATAAGATATATATGTTCTGACAAATATGCAAATTTCCAACATCATGTCACAATACCTTTAAATGTACTTATGTACCGGTACTTGTAATTTTGGCTTTAAAATTTTCCCAATTTTCATGTGCCTCTTTATGATCAAAACATAAATTGTGGCATCAGATAGGCCTACAGGTGCAAAGACTCACCTGTAGTTTTAAAGTGGATATGCACTACATGGTCTACTAACCCAGTTCTCTTCTTTCTCAGGCAAGTTCAGAACAATGGACTCCATATCAGACAGTAGTTTGGTTCTTTTTTCATGAAGAATGAAAAAAATAAGAGTAGAGGGGCTTATTTATCAATGTCATCTGTGAGGAAGCCTGAGATCCTGGGAATTCATCTTTTTAAGACAGAGTGTAGTGGATATATTTCCTGCACATTTATCTAAAAGAAACAACCAAAAATGGTCTTATTTTAAAAGCTACATTCTTACAGTAAATCCCTCCAGGGTGTATTAAAGGTTGAGACAATGCCTGAAATTTGCAAACAGGATTTGTGAATATCTTACGGGTTCTTTCTTGAAAAACCTGCAGTTTTCCCCCCTAAACTTACTTTGTAAAATATGATATCTGACAATAGAGCTTTTCTAAAAAATGCATTCTTTTTTTTCTTAGAACACCATTGTGACTAAGATGTGCCTCACCCAAATGATTTACCATCTGCATAAATATGCAACAAACAGTTTTTACACTTCAGCTTTTGTCATGAGGAAATCCAAATATTTCTGCAGTTTTAGAAAACCCTTAGGCTTAAATAGTACAGCATCTATTTGTCTATCTGTTATCGCTGACATGGTGGTAAAGTGTGTCAGATTTCTGTCAGACAAGAAAAAGATAGTAAAAACAAACATATTTTCAACATTTAAACACAAATCTAACTGCACCAAGTTTGCCAAACCTCCTCTAATGGTTAAATTTATGCTTGTTGGATGGTTGCAGGGCAACAAATCGTGGATCAGTTGAGTTGGCAGAGCTGTTGCCTCTCAGCAAGAAGGTCGTCGGTTCAAATCCCGTCAGAGAACCTTTCTGGTTAGAGTTTGCATGCTCTTTCTGTGCATGTGTGTGTTTTCTCCATGTGTATGATTTCCAATTGTCCCTTGGTATGGGTGAGAGTGAATGGTTGTTTGTCTCATTTGTCTCTATGTGTCTCGGTTTTGGACTTGAGACCTGTCCAGGGTGTACCCCGCCTCTCACACAGTGATAGCTGAACATGGGCATCAGTGACCGCTGCGACATGAAAAGGAAGAAGTAGGTAGAAGATAATGGATGAAAGGATGGTAACAAAATCTCTGAAGTGACATTTATTAGTGACTAAACTTGTACAACACAGCAGGTGTATTTTCAAAACATTTTATTCCATGACAGTGTAGTGGACCACCTGGTCTCTGAAAACTTTAAGTAGTACACCTTTTCTTTGAGGCCTTCAAGAGAAGAGTGGGTAATATTTGATTATTGAATCAAAGACACAAATTAAATCACCAAGACTCTTTTAAATTCGTCCTAATTCAAATATATCAACAGAATAATCTTCTGTCATTTTATGATCATTGCTGTTTTGCTGGTGTATTCTTTAAAATGTGAACATATTAATTAAATCTCTGTCTAAGTCGAAGGGACATGTCAAATTGAACTTTCAAGTGTTTGTTTAAAGTGTTAGAGACGGTTAATCAGTTAATCATAAAGCTGGCGCCTGTTTTTCTCTCTGTTTCTAAACACTTTCTTCATCACTGACCTTCTCTTTTGACTTCTAATAAACCTTCCGACTTCATCTAATTCCCTCCTACCTTCTGGTTGACTGACCAACGAACGGAACAAATACACTGAAGTCAACCTCCCTTCAAAAACTCTTGACTTCCTGTTTCTCCCTCAGTTTCTGCTGGAGAGTTGAACTGTGATGTTTTCTCCTAAGCTGTTGAACGGTGGTCAGGCGTCAAAGACCGCATTTCATCAGCGAGGGTTCACCGCACGCTAGCTGTGTAACCCGAACCGAGCGTAAAGCTCCAACCTTGAAGGAAGATTCCCTCTAAGGAATGTTTTATTCTGAAACCTAACCGGAACTACTTGCCATTACTCTGGTTCGATTAGACGCAAGCGCTGGAAAGTTGAAAGTGTAAACACACCGGAGACCAGTTTTTGGGCATAACTGGACAAACAAACCTCTTACGTCCACGGCTGGAAACCCTCTCTTACCAGAAGGACTGTCGTCATGAGGTAATGAGTTGCTGATTGTTTACTAAAAAGCGAACCGGAGTCCAGAGGATGTCGGCCTGAGAATGTGCTATGTCTGGTTAAACTCACTTCCCAAATAACTTATTTTTCTTCCTCCACCTTCCTCCTCATCAATATATTTGCCAACTTTAAGCTAAAACCCTCCAGATATAAGTTATTTTAAGACCTCATAATTTAATATGTTGTTCTTCGAAATATACGTAGAGTAGTATGAATTATGGACACATTAATTCATCTGTTTGATGTCAATTTATAGGAAATTGTAAGTCTGATCAATCAATCAATCAAATGTTATGTTATGTTACATGTTATGATGTTTAATTTAATCATTTGTTAATAAATGATTCCAGTTCTGCTGGGTCAACTATAATTAACGTTCATGGGATTTACATCCCATCATCTGATCACAAGATTTATCGAGTTATCCGAAAAAGAGAGAACCATGAATAATTTATGATATTTTGGGACAGGATAAAACCTGCTAATTTTACATCTGGTGTACTGGACGGGTCAGTAAATCTGACTGTCCCCTGTACCCCTACAACAGGAATAGTCAGCAGAAGTCTCAGGGATTCATATTCTTTACTGCTTTATTGAAATTAATCTGTTTGGATGATAATAAACAATGAATCATAAAAAAGCAAATGTTTCATTAATTTTTGTTCACAACAAAGGGTTCTGATATAGGTAGTCCCTCGATTATCGCTGGATTTACGTTCCAGACACCCTCGCAATAGGTGAGATCCAGGAAGTAGGAACACTATATATACCGTATTCGTCGGCCTATAAGTCGCACCGGAGTATAAGTCGCACCAGCCAAATATGCCAAATTAAANTATATATATATATATATATATATATATGTATATATATATATATATATATATATATATATATTAGGGGTGTTGATAGATTAAAAAAAAACTAATTAATCGCAAATCAGTTTTAAAATTAATCGCGATTAATCACGATTAAACACTTTAAGGCAACTTTTAATAAAGATGGATTCATTCATCAGTTAAGTCATAACATTTATTGTTTTTACTTTCACACAGTGTTTAAAAACTGAAATAATTTTGTAAAGAAAATGCAGCACCTAACTAAAACTAAAGCAAACATTCATTTTGTTGTTCAAAATATTTTACTGTTTGATAAACTGTATGAATTAGTGTGAACTGAGATTTAGAACCTTACAGAACATTTCTGCTTTGTTTTAAACCACATGTATAAGATCTACTCCTCTTCATTCATCCAGCTACTAAGGCAAACCAGTCTCTACATTACTTGCATTTTAAGTCCTTGAACCTGGGATCAAGTGCAGTAGCATTCTTGAGCCAAGTGAGATTGGAGTTCTTCTTTCGTTGAGCCAGGTCTTCACAAAAGGCCTTCTTGAATCGCAGTATGTTGACAGTATCATCATCTGAAGGCTCCATGACTCTGAACATGTGGCAGAAGGCAGGCAGCACCACAGAACAGGAGATGTAGTTCTGTCCACCCAGAGTTTCTGTAACATACCTGTGAAAACACAAATTAATAAACAATAATCAGGTCTCTCTTGTAAATGAGTCCTTGAGGCTCATTGAGACTAACCTGTGTAAGTAAAGGTTGACTGAAAAAAAATTCATTAGAGCTTTTATTTAATTTAATTCATTTATTCATTCATTTAGAATAAAAAAGCAAATTCATCAAAAAGAAAAACACTGAATGAAAAGGGAGCAGAAAGAAGAATTATATTTTATTTTTTTAATTTATTATTGACTTTTTTTTAAACTCCTTTTAATTGAATATTTGGGGGTAATATTGTTAATGAGTTTTATACATGACTTGTAAAATACTATATTCAACCAAATCATAAATTTTTAATAATTTAATTGTGCAGAAAAACACACACACACTTGGTTTGTTTATTTACACAGCTTAACTGACCCACTGACTAAACCAATATCAAGTTAACTACAAAGAAAAAGAAATAAAACCGTACCTGCATGGCTCAGGTAGCTCCTCCAACTTTTTCAGCTTTCCAAGCTCAGCTTCTGTGAGCAGGGGGATTTCACCGTCTGTCCCGAGCGTTGTTGTTTTTTTCTCAATGTTCCATTCGTGTGCGGCCGCTGGACGTGCTGCGCGCATGCCTCTGCTTAGTGGCGCTCGGTAGATTTACTCACAGTTAAAACAAAGGAGTGCAGGCTCCAGCTGTCATCAATAAAGTGAGCCGTGACACCCAAATAGTTATCATTGCTAGCAGAAGTCCAGTGATCGCATGTGAGTGCAGGTACGGTGCCTGCGCTAACAGCGTTAGCGAGCGGAAACCGGAAGTGAGATTCGGCATCCGGGGGGAGCTTTTCAAAATAATCGTTGCGTTATTTTATTTTAACGCGTCATAATAAATAAAATAACGCAAATAATTAACGCGCTAATTTCGACACCATTAATATATATACAAACATATATATGTATATTCTGGAAATTTGCAACAAGCATTTTACAATACTTTAAAAAAAGTGGCATTCTTGCAAAATACATATACTGTAGTGCAATATTTCCAACGTTGTCAACCCATTCCTCTGGTGAGCCATATAAAAAACTAAGTTGACACAAAAAAGTTTTTTTTGTGGTAGATGTACACACACTTTTTTTTCTGAGTGTTTCATTAAAATATGTCCAGTGGATTCCTGAAATATTTTCCTAAATGACAGATTAAACCACAAAAGCACATAGAAAGACCAGCAAATCAAAGTCAAAGTCAACTTTATTGTCAGAACTGCAATATGTACATACACAGGATTGATCCATGGTATCCATGGTAAATGGTAAATGGAGCTTATTTATATAGCGCTTTCCAGCCCCTTGTGAGGGACCCCAAAGCACATTACAATACCAACCATCCACCCATTCATACACACATTCATACACCGGTAGCAGCAGACTGCCTTGCAAGGCGCTTTCCAGTCCTACCGGGAGCAACCATGATGAATGGTGGGAAGTACACAAACAATGGCAACAAAGGCAAACATATATGCAACTCTTATGGTTTGATGTTGCTTTGGCGTGTTTTGAAATTCATTTTTAGTGTTGAAAAAAAAAAAACAATCACCTATCAACATTACCCATAAATAAGAGTTCACAATTCTTTCTGCAACTAGTTTCTTAAGTTTTATTAAAATTATTCGAGTGATTAGTTTTAATATGATGAGATCACTAACACACTCATATACTATTTAATTAATCTACATGTTCTGCTTGGGACCACTGCCTTGCAGTTAGGAAAATTATCTAAAAATATTGCCTACTCTTAACTTTTTATCACATAAAAAAACATTTTGACATATGGAGCAAAGTTTTGTCCTGACGTTAATAGGGAAGACACTGGAATCTGACAAAGCCTCGACAAGCAGTCCTGTCTTCCTCCCTTCAGCTTCCCTTTCGATTTCAGAATGACCTTTATGAATAATGAGGAGCTCCAAAGGTAACCGTGACAACGGTTCTACTTTCTATGTGGCAAACAGACATTGCGATAAAGTAATTTAACACCTGCCAAGGAAGTGCAGTGTGTCTGCTTTCTTGTTTGAAAAGTGAAGTTTCTTGATTAGGGCTGATAATAAGAATAGTATATTAGTAACCTCTTAAAAGGACTGAATGTGCTTTTATAATCAAGAAAAGCTGAGAAGATCTAGGTATGAATGATGAACAAGAGATGATAGTGAGGCAAAAACACAGTTTTGTTTATACTCTATTCAGCAAACTTCAGTCAGGTCATCTGGACAGTTTCTTTCTTTTTTGTTGTTGTTGAGATGTTTCATCCTTCATCCAAAGGACTTCATCAGTTCGAGGAGCCACACCAAACTCAGTCCCACAAGCAGCACACTCCCATAGTGAGCCAACTAGTTTGCTGGTGATAAGATGGTTTTTGGGGTCCCCCTCTCCCCTGTTAACGCCTCTGAGGCAGTCATAGTCAAAGTGGTTCAAAACATCAAAGTTCATGCTCAATAGTCCAGATAAAAAATCCAACAAAGTTAAGTCAGGTCATCAGGACAGTTTCTTTTCTTGTTGTTGGTTGTGCTGCTGTTCGGTGTTTTGCTTTTGTATTACAAGTTAATGTATTTTTAGCTTAACATTTTTCTTAGTTCATAACTTAGATCTTATTACTGTTCTTCTTTAAAATTCATACTTTTGTTGGATGTTAGGACCCACACAATTTCATTCCACCACATATACCACATGTGGTGCATATGACAAGTAAAGAAACTTTGACTTTGACATTTCATCCTTCATACAAAGGACTTTCTCAGTCCAAGGATAAAGTCCTTTGGATGAAGGACGAAATGTCTCAAATAAATAAATAAATTCATAAAAATAATTGTCCATATGACCTGATTTAACTTTGTTGGATTTTTATTTTTTCACCCGGATTATTCAGCATGAACTTTGATGTTTTGTTTATAGTTATATTTACTTGTTGGCACCACATGCTCCACTTAAAATCCTAGGACGGACAAAAATTACAATTCAATGGATTGGTTGGCTTGTTTCCCTTTTTTTTGAATTCAAAATAAATTTGTATTTTTTGTTGTTGCTCTGAACACATTGCTATATGGAATTAGGCTGGCTGTGTGTTTGTATGAAAAAAAATATATATAAGCACAAAGAACTGCTGCGACAGTAAAAATATAAATAACCATATAGAGACATATAAACTACAGTAAATGAAATATAATAGATGTAGAGCTTTTACTTTCTCAGTTGGGTTTTGTACAAACTGGTTTAAGTTTGGTAATTAAATTTGTTTGGTAAAAAATGAAGATGTCTAACATGTTTAATTTCTAATTTAGGTTTGTTAAAACTCATTGCGTTTGATATAACTATGGCTTACTTACTTATTAGCGCTTTAAACATTCCATAAAAAAATAAAAAAAAGAACATCATGTTGCTTTTGTTTATGTTTATGTTTATTAAATTTGTTCATTTTTTTACAAAAGAAACACAATACAAGACAATCCCATTAATGATACGTACACAATGTAAAAAAATGAAAGGAAGCAGAAAGAAGAATAAATCTTATTATATCTGCCCCTTTTTTCAAACAATCAGATTAAACAATAATAATATTTCACCAGTAGTACAAAATGACTAACTCTTTCTAATTTTCTAATACTAATACGTAACTAATAATCGATACAAAACACATTAATAATATTTCACCAGTAGTACAAAATGACTAATTCTTTCTAATTTTCTAATACTAATACATAATTAAAAATTGATACAAAGCACATTAATAATCTTCCACCAGTAGTACAAAATGACTAACTCTTTCTAATTTTCTAATACTAATACATTACTAATAAATAATACAATACACATTATGCTAATTCATATATATTTTTTCAACAAATTCCTTTTGATCATTTTTTTAAATGTAAACAGTGACTTGGCATTTTTAACTACATTCTCCAAGCCATTCCATAATCTAATTCCCTGGATTGAGGTAGAACGTCCCTTCAAGCTAGTTCTGAATTGTGGTTTTACAAACATCTCTGTCCCCTTAAGATTATAACAACTTTGTCTTTTAACAAAGTGCATTTGGATATTTAAAGGTAATTTGTTGTTCTGAGCCCTATACATAATTGATAAAATATTATAATCAACCAAATCATGGAACTTCAATAATTTCAGTTGATAAAATAATGTACTGGATGGATGACAGTAATGTTTTCTAGTGATAATTCTTACAGCTCTTTTCTGTAATACAATTTTGTAAAGTTACCAAAGGCAAAAATGAAGTCATTTACAACAAGCAGTTTTCAATGAGCTTTTAAAATACTTATCATGGTACCCTGCGTAGGAAATGATGTGTGCCAAATGCACCAGGCCAATGTGCCAGCTCAGCGGGCGCAACTTCCCTAGTGTCAGATGACCATGTTGTGAATCATTGATCTGAGCAAATCAATAATGAGCATGTCCATCTCCCGTTCACTCTGTGTGGGTCACCATCTGTGTGTGTGTTCATATCCTGTCCGAAGCTGTCACAAGAGCCCACCAGCACACTCCAGGTGGCTGCCATCTGGGTTCCACCGCTTAACACACAGCATGATTCTCTGTGTAGGAGAGTGCTGGATGTGTTTGTGAGACAGAGAGTGGCTCAGAAATGTCACATTTGTGGGTGTGTTTCCACAGTTACTGTGGTGAAAGCGCTGACGTAAAGGTGTACTTTACAAAAAGGTGAACATTTCTGTACAATGTGCATAAACGGAGAGATTGAATCACTCCTGGAGCTTTGCACCAGTGTTTATGTTATTTAGTTTTTCTGCTATCAAGAGCATTGGCTGGGAAACGTTTTTATTAAATATGAACGTTTTGTGGTAAATTTAAAATAATAAAATGTTGCTGGGTTGGTGTGGGTTTCTGTTTCTTATTGAGTAGCTCTTCTTCACACTCATCAGTATCACAGGCTCCTTTGTAGGTGTGGACTTTAGTCAATGTGTTGCTGATGACACCTCCATATGACACAGTGTTTATCTGTTGAAATGATAGATCTTTTAAAGTTTATGTTTATGTTTATTAAATTTGTTCATTTTTTTTACTAAATAAACAATACAAGACAATCCCATAAATGATAATGTACAAAATATAAAAAAATGAAAGGAACATGCCCGGTTCGAGAGGAGCCAGTTGAGGTGGCTCGGGCATCTGGTTAGGATGCCTCCTGGACGCCTCCCTGGTGAGGTGTTCCGGGCATGTCCCACCGGGAGGAGACCCAGAGGAAGACCCAGGACACGCTGGAGGGACTATGTTTCTCGGCTGGCCTGGGAACGCCTTGGGATTCCCCCGGAGGAGCTGCTCCAAGTGGCTGGGGAGAGGGAAGTCTGGGCCTCCCTACTTAGGCTGCTACCCCCGCGACCCGACCCCGGATAAGCGGAAGAAGATGGATGGATGGATGGATGAAAGGTAGCAGAAGGTAGCAGAAAGAAGAATAAATCTTATTATATCTGCCCCTTTTTTCGAACAATCAGATTAAACAATAATAATCTTCAACCAACAGTACAAAATGACTAACTCTTTCTAATTTTCTAACTAATACAATACACATTACGCTATTTCATATATATTTTTTAACACATTTGTTTTGATCATTTTCTTAAATGTAAACATTGACTTGGCATTTTTAACTACATTCTCCAAGCCATTCCATAATCTAATTCCCTGGATTGAGGTAGAACGTCCCTTCAAACTAGTTCTGAATTGTGGTTTTACAAACATCTCTGTCCCCTTAAGATTATAACAACTTTGTCTTTTAACAAAATGCATTTGGATATTTAAAGGTAATGCATTATTTTGAGCCCTATACATAACTGATAAAATATTATAGTCTACCAAATCATGGAACTTCAATAACTTTAGTTGATAAAATAATGTACTTGATGGATGACGGTAATGCTTTCTAGAGATAATTCTTACGGCTCTTTTCTGTAATACAAAAATAGGTTTTGTGAGGCCTCGAGGCTCTGAGCTCGGTAACATTTATCGAGCTGTTTTGGAGAAGCGCGGCAGGCCCTTGCTAGGCAGTGTTGGCTTTACGCCCGTTGTTGCGGGGGCTAGGTGAGACGACAAGGTGTCCTCTATTTGTGGGGCACTGGCGAGTCCTGCTGCCTCCATCCCTGCGACATTCAGGAACCGAGAGAGCGGCAGCAGCATGGGAGCTCTGGGTTCAGCCCAGGAGCGCGTAAGCTCCATGAGGAAATCTGGAAAAATGGGCATTCTTTGCCTCGTCGTCGGTTGCTGTTTCGCATAGAAATAAATCCCCGCCAGCCTCGTGATCTGTTGGCGAGGCGTGGGGTCTTGCCACGTGACCTGCAGTGCGTCCGTAGCCCTGCGACACAAGTCGAATAGAGCGGGGACCGAGGCGTCCATTTCCGGCAGTACCGGCACCAGGTTGCGGGAGAAGTCCTCACTTTTCCCCTCGTAACCGTACTCGGCGTCTAGGTCAGATGCTTCAGGCGTCGAGTCCCTGACAGGGGCAGACGCATCCAAACCATTTCCTCTCCCGACCTGACCGCTGCATTCCAGGTCGGTGTTCTCGAGTTCCGGTTCAGAAGCGAGCTGTTCTGTGGGGCCCGTGGCCTTTCGTGCCGCGGCTTCACCCATCGCTTTAGCCACCGCCTCCACGTGGCGCATTCTCACGACCGCCGGCATCTGGCTGCAGTGTGGGCAGGAGTCGGGGGATCCCAGCGCTGTTCTCGCGTGTAGAATTCCCAGGAAGATAGGACAGGCCTCGTGGATGTCCGTCGCCAACAGGGAGTAGCCGCAACTGCTGGGGCAGGGGCGTGAGCGAGGGCTCGCTGACCTGCTGGTTTTCTTTGGAATCTTGGTCTTCCGTTTTCCCTTTGCGGGGGCCATGTCCGAGAAGCGTCAAGCTTGTTGTTTTATTCTTTTGTTCGAAGATGTCCTCTCCGTTGCGTCACTTTTGCTGGCTAGCCTGCTACTCGTTAGCAGGGTAGCAATGTGACGCAGTTAGCGCCGTCGAGCGAAGCAGCTGCGGAAAGAGAAGAAAAGCTTTGAAGTTAGGAAAAAGATGCTAGACTAGCTATCGCCAGCCCAACAATATGCAGGAAATTTCTCTGTACGCTCAGCATAGAGAGCAAGCTCATCTCTGGTCGAGCTATGTGACAACAGAGAAGTTCAACGAAGTTCAGGTTTTAGCGAGGTGAAGGGCAAAAGAGACTGTTTGGATGGGCACTCGCGTCTTAAGTACCCAGAGGGCGGGGCCTCTGGGGTGACGCTGACGCCCCCTGCTGTAAAGGCGTGAATGTATTCCTTCAGGTAATCGTGCGGGGGCGCAATTCCCATAGCAATAGTGTTGCACGAGTGACCTGACTGATAAAGGGAACTAGATATACATCCCTGCATCCATTTGTTTGTGGTTGTGAGCATGCATAATGGTACGTCCACACCTAACAGCGTTTCAACTGCAGGAGCGTCCAGGTTACATGCAAAGTCAACGGGGGACGTGCCTCCAGGCGAGGTGGCATAGGGCGTCACGTCACGTGCGTGTTGAGCGTGCTGGAAAGCATTTTCCGTGCACGTGAACCCGCGTCAGCACGCCTTGAACATGCTGATGCTTTCGCCGTTCAAACGTTCAAATGCCGTTCAACTCTCCCTGATTGGTTGATCATGGAGAGTCGCGGGGAGAAGAGAGGGGGAGAGTCCCTATGTGACGCGGAAACGAGGGGACGGGTATTGCGCAACTATGTGACGTATTGTTTGTGGGACACAGAAAAAACCCGCAAAGTCGTGTACTATGGAAGAGAAACTCATTGTAGCTGTGTGTTGGCGACAAGTCCTTTACGACCAGTCAA
The DNA here is from genome assembly GCA_038048925.1 of Garcialebias charrua. Lineage (NCBI taxonomy): Eukaryota > Metazoa > Chordata > Actinopteri > Cyprinodontiformes > Rivulidae > Garcialebias > Garcialebias charrua. The sequence goes on from JBBPBX010045470.1 coordinate 23,405, forward strand.
GTCTGCTCTACAGAGACAGCAATAAAAAGCTCCTTGCCTGGCGGAGTGCAGTGAGGAACTCGGTATACCGGTAAGCTCCTCCCACACACGCCGCCGCCACACTACCGCAGCTTTGCGTTCTGGTCTGGACACCACTGTGGGTCCAGTGCGTCCACTTGCGTGCGTGACGAGCTTTTTTGAAGTTGAAATGCTGTTTGGTGTGGATGTACCATTAGTGAATAAGGTTCCTCGATTAGAACATTCAGTAGCGACCGTGAAGCATCAGAGATCCGCCCCCCCAAGGCCAGAGGCAAATGAAGGGGCGATCATAGCCCAAGACCCCAAGAAGGACACGAGCCCAGAGTCCCCAGGGCCACCCGAACAGGACGAGCCACTCACCCACTCCCCAGATCCGACCAAAGGGGAGAACCGGAAGAGCCCCACCAGCGACTACACACAATGACCCCCGGGGGCCAACAGCGACAAACTCACAGGTCCCCACCGGAGCCCACTGCAAGAGCCCGTTGCACTGACGTAGCCTCAGGCCCGGACATCGAGGCCCAGGCACCGGGGATGCCCACCCCTCAGGCCCAGACCCAATAGGACCAGAGGACCCTGGAACCAGGGGGTGAGGAAAAAAAAAATATATATA